>WBZZ01001064.1:580000-597500 GCA_019918135.1 Paulinella micropora | reverse complement strand
TCACACTTGCTAAACAGAGTTCCAGCCCAATGGCCTCAAGGCGTTAAACTGTGACGCCAACTCATAACCCTTTGGTGGTAGATGCTGGGGAGGAGGGTCGTTGCGCGCGTAAAAGATCTTAAACTCCGCATATGCTGGTTGATAGCCCAGGACCCAGCAGACACCAGATTGTTATGGGTGGGGTTTCGAGGCAGCTCTAGCAACCGCGCTTGGTGTATGCACTTGCACATTCGGTGACGTCTTGCAAGAGGTTGCTGGGACTGCGGAATAACCTCGGCTTAGTGCAGTCTTGCCCTCAGGAGCTCCATCGGTGGCCCCGATCATCAGGCGAGAGACTGACACGGGGGGGTGGAGGACCTCGAACAAGGGTATTGGAGGCTTATGTCCGTTGAGGATATGCCATTAGCTGCATCAGTACGCCTCAGATATAGTAAATATAATATTATATATATATATTATTAATACTATATATATATATATGTATAATAAATATATAAATATATTGTATATTATATATATGTATATATATATTATTATATATGATATAATATTATATATATATATATTATTAATACTATATATATATGTATAATAAATATATAAATATATTGTATATTATATATATATACATATATATAATATAAACATGTATACTATATATAAACATGTATACTATATATAAACATGCACACATTATACATACAAACTACTATTACTACTACTACTACTACTACTACTACTACTACTACTACTACTACTTCCTACTACTTAGTAGCAGTAATAGTAGTAGTAGTAGTAGTAGTAGTAGTAGTAGCTGGTAGTAGTAGTAGTAGTAGTGGTGGTAGTAGCTGGTAGTAGTAGTAGTAGTAGTAGTAGTAGTAATAGTAGTAGTAGTAGTAGTAGTAGTAGTAGTAGCGGTAGTAGTAGTAGTAGTAGTAGTAGTAGTAGTAGTAGTAGTAGTAGTAGTAGTAGTAGTAGTACTAGTACTAGTACTAGTAGTTTGTATGTATAAGGTGTGCATGTTTATATATAGTATACATGTTTATATTATATATATATATATAATATACATTATATATATGTATATATGTACTATATTATGTGTATATAAATACAATATGTAATACAATATATGAATTATATATATATATATATATCATTATATATTTTATATAATATAATATAATATAATGTAATATAATATAGTATAATATAATATAATATAATATAATACAATATAATATAATATAATATAATATAATATAACATAATATAATATAATATAATATAATATAATATAATATAATATAATATAATATAATATAATATAATATAATATAATATAATATAATATAATATAATATAATATAATATAATATAATATAATATAATATAATATAATTTTATATAATTTTATATAATTTTATATAATATAATATAATATAATATAATATAATATAATATAATATAATATAATATAATATAATATAATATAATATAATATAATATAATATAATATAATATAATATAATATAATATAATATAATATAATGTAGTAGTAGTAGTAGTAGTAGTAGTAGTAGTAGTACTACTACTACTACTTCTACTACTTCTACTACTACTACTACTACTACCAATACTACTACCAGGTTTACTGACCTTTCTCGATGAGATGAGACAGAATCTCCTTCTTGGGTAGAAGCTTCCATTCGGCAGGGAGGGGCTTCAATGGAAGATCTTCCCTCACCGCTGAAAAATGATAGTCCTTCAAGGATATTCCCAAAGAGTCGTCATTGTCGTCTGTAGCGACAAGGACTTCAAAGTCGGTGCATTTCATGTAGATTCCAAGCTGTCAGTTCAACTTGCGTTGGTACCAGATGATCGCCACGATCCAGCCTATCAGCAACAATTTATTAGTGATGATAAGTCTCGAACGTAGACGTACCTGCAGAAACTTGTTTTGCTCCTTTGAACACCAGACATGACACAGGCTCTGTGAACGGCTGTAACGGCTTAGACTAGTAAACAAACAACATTTAAACAATTTTAAGTACAATACAAATTTTATTCAACTATTCACCTACCCAGCCATGGCGCGTCATGTTGGTGACCAACACGCTGTGTTAAGTGCGTGTCTTGTGCTCATCATCATCGATGTGGAAGGATAAATCCTTCACCCCCAAACACCTGTAACACTAAATGCATAAGAATTAGATCAAAGAAAACGAATGCATTACCGTATTCGTTTTCCCCTGAAAAAAGGGTGGAAAAACAGTTGTTTTAGATACATCGTCGATTGACTTCTGCATCTCGTCCGGCTGTGCGGGTACCTCGTCTCCTAACTTAGGCTTGTTCGCACTCGAATTTGCGTTCTCTCCTCCCTCATGACCAGTATCTACATATTATGTATAAAACGTAATTAGAAGAAAATGTTCTTAATTGTGTTTTGAAGCTGTGACCATCAGGGGGGGTGAGAATGTGCTTTATATTTTGAGTTTGGGTTGGCTCCATATTTTGAGTGGGACTCGAGATAATTGTCAACAGATTTCACGGTAATTGATAACATTGTGCACGGGTACGTGAACGGTACGTGAACGTCATTTCACAAATAACCATATCAGACAGAGTGGGCCGGTAGTGACAATCAATTGAGTTCACTTGCAGAGTTTCTCTGCGCAAATAAAGAAGCGGGAACAATAAAAATTTGAAGATTAGAACAACAATACTGTCCCCCTCAGATTTGCATTTTTTATTTTATACAAAAGTGCTTTTAGTTTGGGTTTTAGGAAAGGCAAGAAATCCATATCAAGCGAGAAACCCAAGCGAGTCAAGAAGCGTTCAGCAAAGAAGAGACGTGCAGAGGAAGATGCTAGCGACGACGACCACGACTACCAAGGAGGAGGAGATCACAGCGCGGCTGGAGGCAGTGCGAGTGTGTCTGGCAGCTCTGCATCTACGACCAGCCCTACCGCAGCGACATGATTATGGTCCTAGTGAGGGAGGAGAGGAGCAGGAGACTCAGTACTCAGAAGAGAGGGGGGATAGAGATGGAGAGGAGAGAGAGGATTATACGTATACAGCCGATGTAGAGTCGACAGGGGGGGGGGGGTAATGCACAAGAAGCGAGTGCAGGTCAGACTGGAGGCTCTCCACTGACAGAGGCAGAGAGAGAGAGATGGAGGATGTTGGCCAGAATATCCCAAATACATGGGAACAGTTGGCTACATATGATGATGAAGAGTCCTTCTTCCTTAACTACCCAACCTATTATAAAACACACATCTACATTCCTTACGAGAAAAGGAATAGACCAGGACAAGGTCAAAGCAACCTCCTGATCGAAATTCCCTGCCTTGCGAAGCCTCTCTTCAACAAAGTGAGGTTTGAGCACGAAAGAGTGCCATTGCAGGATATCAAGTATGGCGACACTCTTACACTGTGCGACATATACGACATCTACGCTGCTGTGCTCGTTGCGGAATTTTATGAACGCACAAACATACAGTGGAAAAATAAACGCACAACTGCAGCATGGCTGTCTGTCTGTGGTGTCCCCACTGATATCAAGAATCTAGAAAGAAAGTTCGAAGGTAGAAACCAAAGTGGCATTGAGTTTGCCCTTGAGGCTTTTGTAACTGCCTTCACACGGGCTTACAACGAAATGTACAAAGCACTGAAAGACAACACAAGGCAACATCCTGTTTACGAGGAGGTTGACCAGTCTTGTCAGGTGCTTGAACGCCTCACACAACTCCATAAGGGCCTCTTTGAGGGGAAGGAGAAAAAACCAACACTGAAACAATGGGCCCACACGAAGAATCACACTCTTATTAAAGGCCCTCTCACAACAATCCCAAATGTTTAAGTTCCCGGAGTTTCCAATTGGAAATTTTTGTTACCAATTGGAAACAGTTTTTTGGCAACGGTTTTCCAAAAATTTATTCTCACGGATTCTGCTCAATTAATGACTTCCGATGTTTTCCAGGGCTCAGGAAAGACTGTGGGAAGCGACGTGTAAAATTTGTTCCGAAAACGGTTGGTAGAAGTTCGAGAAATCGGCATTTGACTGACCACCCCTTTTTTCCCACTTTTGCATTGTCTGAGGCATTTTTCGAAAAAAGATGGAGGTGGGGAGCTGCGTTTCGGTCCCTGCTGTGAAACTTGGAAAGCCTTGGGCAAGACGAAAATTTGGAGAAAGTGTTTTTGGGGACATAAGGCTTGTTGGGAAATTGAAGGACAAGGAAACAAAACACCACAAAGCACTTGTAACGCTGAATCTGGACGACAAGGATTATTTCTTTTCGTCCAATGTTCTGCGTGCTGAACAGGAGCAGGCAGTGGGTGCTTTTTCCTGTATTGATGCTAGTTTGAAGGAGGTCCTCATAGATGTCAGTGATGACGAGGAGACAGTCGAGGAGAACCAAGAGGAGGGGAAGGAGGAGGAAAAAGCTGAGCCAGACCACAATCTGTCTGCCTCAGACACTGACGAAGTAGGAGAAGAGGAAACGCATACTGGGTTCAATATTTGCCCCTGCGAGGAAAGCGAAGTGTATGACGAGGACACCAAGTTGGTAAAGAACGGTTTTCATTGGAAGTTGGAGCCACAAACTGTTGATTGGAGTGCAGACAGACCGATCTTCCAGCCCAAGACCAGGCTACAGGGCGCCGCAAACGCTTCCCCTCTTCAGTAACTTCTCCCAATCTCTCTGCTGTTTGCCATTTTTCACTCATTTCCAGTCAACACTGAACAGTATGTATGTGTGTGCACCATTTGTTGCTGTTGGGTTTGAAAAAAGTTTTGTGTGTTCAGAGATTTTCAGTTCCAAAGTCATTCATTTCGAGTGCTTGTCTTGTCTATGTTTCCTTTGCTTGCTGCACTTACTTGCACCTTCTTGTCATGTTTTTCTTTGTTTTTTTCCTTGTCTTTTCTTTTCTTGCATAGACACTTCATGCACTTCATGCCTCCAAAAGCTATCAGTCGGTTGATTGAATTTACTAACGTGGAGATAGCTAAACAGAAAGACTCTTGGTTGAAGAAAGCAATAACACAGGAGGAATTTGCTGTTTTCCTGGGGTTACTTGTCAAAATTTCAGTTGCAGATAGGGGCAGGCGCAGGGGACATTGGATGGACGAGGGTGAGGTAGGGCCAGACGGTTTGCCTGGGGACAACTTCGGCAGATTCATGTCAAAAAATCGATTCGAAGCTATCCTTCACTGCTTGCGTTTCGGACCCGATGCCACTGAACAAGATCCCTTTCTGCCTGTGCGTTTTTTGATGGAAGAGTGCAATAAGAAGTTCAATGATGCCATCATGCCTGGCACTTGCCTGACTGTCGACGAGTCGATGGGCAAGTGGACAGGCAAAGAAATGCCTGGTCAGGTGTACGTCCCACGCAAGCCCATTCCTTTGGGCCGTGAGTACCATACTACCTGCTGCGTTGAAACAGGCATCTGTATTGCTATGGAATGTGTAGAAGGAAAAGATCGAGATCGTGCAAAGGCAGGGGTAGATGATTGGGGTGTCACAACAGCAACCACAGTGAGACTAGTCAAGCCGTGGCATGGTACAGGTCGCATTGTTGTAGGAGACTCGTGGTTTGCTAGTGTACGAACAGCAGTCGTTGTCAAGGTGCATGGGCTAGATTTTATTGGAATGGTAAAGACGGCTACCCGCAATTATCCCAAATTCACTTTATGGCATGCCAGAGGGAACAACAAAGGCGATTTGGCGTCAGCCACGTGCACTAAAGATGGTATTCGCTTGTTGGCAGTGAATCAGAACGACCACAATATGCAGCAAATCATAGCCACCTGCGGCACTACATTGGGGGGCAAAGCAGGAGAGGCACGATTCAGTAAGCGTACGGCGTTTGTTTCGCGGTGTGACGTGGTTGCTAAGTACTACGAATGTTTCAATGCGGTGGATCGCTTCAACTCTCTTCGTCAAGGGCACGCAAACATGAATTTGAATGTCGTTGTGCGGGATTGGAAAGTTAACGATTTCTTGATTTTGATGGACTTTGTTATGACCAACGCTTACCTTCATTACATGCACTTCAGTACCACGACCATCTCTACTTATCTGCGTTCGAAAGGAACCACCAGGCCAGGCTTTTTCAAAAATTTGGTTGCAAACGAGCTCTTAACAGCCAAAAAAGCCTCTGAGATTGATTGGGCTATGCTTAGCCCGGCTAGCGAGAACCTCCGAGGTCCCGAACCAAACCTTCCTCACACGAAATTAGCTATGTACCCTCTGGTGGCTATGAGTGATGCAATTCGACGCAAAAGGGAGGCAGGGGAGTCGTGGAATCAATCCACCGCAAGGCCGAAAAGACGCAGATGCAGGGTATGTAAGTTTGTTAAGGGAAGTTCATCCAAGATCATCACGTCATTTTATTGTGAGACCTGCGGGCCCGAGATGCCGCTGTGTGGGACTAAGGGTCGCGGGTGTCATGCGTGGCACATTAAGCATGGAGACCCGAGGAAAAAGAAAAGGGGGTTTGTTTCAGGTGATTATTAATGTCGTTTCCAATTGGAAACAGTCTTTTGTGTGACTTAGGTGTGAGGGGGCGGCCTGAGAAGAACATTTTCATTTTTAAGTTTTGTATTAAATTTTTGATGACTTTATGTCTAGTTTGTTCATAATATAAGTAATTTTCAATAAATAAATATCATTTTATTATTTTTTCTTGTGCCGGAAAGTAAATTAATATCGTTTCCAATTGGAAACCGGGCCTGGGAACTTAAACACAAATAATAACAGAGCTGATAAGTCTTCCATGAGAGAAAAGGCACACTTCCTCTCTAGTGCCACAGGGCTTGCACAGTTCGTGACTCATCTAGCACGACAGGTGAAAGAAGAAGAGACGAGACAGAAAGAGGAGAAGGAGCAGAAGGAGAAGATAGCTGTGGCAATGGCAGTAGCACGGGTGGCTCCACAGCCAACGGCTCCACCTACCACATCTAACCCAGCTCCCAAGAAAGCAGGAGGAGGATCCACAGGAGGAGGACCCCAAGGGGGAGGGACAGTAATTAACTTGACTGACTCCCAGAAGAAAAAGCAGGCGCTGCAGGCAGCCCTAGCTAAAATCAAAATTGGGGGAGGGGGCCTTAAGCTCTATGCTATCACTGCCAATGAGGCTGACACAGAGAAGACCCTCATGACTAAGTTCAATGAGATGGACAGATGCTTCCAGCAAAACCAGTGTGAGGTGGAGCAGGAGTATGATGTCCTAGAACATCTCTGTGATCGATCCCTCCTTGGAGCTGGTTTTGATCGTACAACTTACGAGAAGTACAGAGGAGAGGAGGAGCTAGCAAGGAAAGGTGGACATGCAGAGATGAGTTGTACTCTGGCCATTGCTGCCCTCATTCGATACTTTAAGGCAAGTGGATACCAACACTTGTGCACTGGCACATTGATTGGGTTTGAAATTTTCGACTTAGTATCGGAGCAGTTGCAGTCTGTCACTCAGCTTGCATCTGTCTTAACAAATGTGGGCACCCAGTACACTCTCTTTTATAACCACAAAGCCATACTCCTATATTTCCTCAATGCTTTGCACGTCTATAACAAAAATAAGCTCACACTGCTCATGCAAGACTGCAAAACCTTCGACAAGGTAAAGCACTTGAACTTTTTGGAGATGAGCGTCTTTGAGGCCACGACTAAGGCAGTGAGCCCAAAAATGTTGTGGACCGAAGTAATGACCGCTTGTCAGAGGCTCGACAGCCAGACAGCATCCTTGATCGGTTCTGCATCGGCTTCTGCTCAACCGCAAGTCGCACATACGCAACGATCTCTAGGAAAGCGACCAAGAGAGAACAGTCGTGAAGCTAACACACCTTGTATTCGTTGGTGGGCACGGGCACAATGCTTCAAACACACAAATAAGAAATGCCCGTACAACCACGATGTCGAGGACACCCGCATCCGAAACACACTCCTCAAGAACGTACGGTCGGACGAAACCAACACCGTCGCCGTTCTGCGCCGACTGCGCAAGGATCAGGGGTGGAAATTACAGGATGTCGCGGACCATGACCACGAACTAGCTGACGCGATCAATTCTCTTTTCGCTAGAGATGATCAGAAGACGGCAGCCATAGAAGCCGCAAGTAGAGGAAGAGGTAGAACACGAGGAAGGAGGAGGGAGAGGAATCAATCGAGGAGGAGGAGCCCCTTTCGCACGAGGCACATACACTCGCGGGGGGGAGGATTTGTGAGAAGAGGAGGAGGAAGAGGTGTATTTCAAGGTAGAGGAGGAGGAAGATGGGATGGCCGAGGTGGATACGGCAGCGCAGAGCGCCCGTACCACAGAAATGGGGGCTGGGCAGACGGCTCGAGCTCAAGCTCGAGTTCCTCAGCACCACAGGCCTATGCGACATCAGGCGCAACCACTACCGACACTGATGCCGACTCAGGTAACAGATTTGAGGTAGTCCAATGACTAGAGAAGGAGGGGGAAAACAGAACAACATGCATTGCACGATACACCGTTGTGCAGGTCCCAATCAAGGGTACCAGTGAGTCTAAGAGCCCACAGCAGGCCACAGACCAACTCAAAGGTAGTACAATACCAGTACACCCATCACGACAACAAACAGTGCATGCTGCTAATAGGCAGGCGAGTAAAGCACTGGCAAAGAGAAAGCAGGCGGGCCTGTCGCAGCCACAGCCGAAGAAAGTAAGAATAGAACCGGCAGTTAATCTTATCAACTTGCCGAGACAGACAATGGACAAGGAGGATGGAGGACATCAACCTCTCCTCACGGTCTCAAACAGAGAAAGCAAGGACAATCATCCTTCGCCTGTGAACAATACCCAAAAAGACATTACAAAAACGGCGGAAAGGGAGGAGGAGGCGAACCTCGAGAAAAGGATACAGATTTTAGAACACAAGCTCCTTGTATTGGCCTTAAAAAGTCACCGGCCAGACGCTTTATGCTCTACGAACCTTTTTTGTGAAACATTAAAAACCTTTATAAACGTTGGTAATGATACTATGGCGAATATTAATATTGTCGGCCAGAAATTTACTACGAAACACCATGCGTGGTTAGAAACTAATATGAAAAAATCATCTGGCACCTTGAAAGGAGTTAGTAGTCGGACGGATATAACGGGCATCATCACTTTAAATTTTAAATTGAAATCCGGACGAGTATATCGAGTGGACTTATACGTTGTCCCCGAATACCACGGATCTGTTCTTTTGTCGCACGACCAACTGGCGACAATGAACGTAGTGATTGATTGCGCCGCCAAAAGAGTCATATACGGCGTAGAGCCAGGAGAAGAATATACTGTCGACTCTCTCCATGCTATCGACTCATACGAGGCCCTACACCTAGGGGTAGCATCGGAAGGGAAACAGGTGGCCATTACACACGTATATGAGGCATATATGCCAACGGACGCGGTGTCTAAAGATGGTTCAAACCTGTCAGACAAGAGAGAGGCGGAGGTCTATACGGCTACAGTCTCTACACAATGGGATAAAAAGTCGATAGACGATCTCATTGAAAAGAGGAAAGAGGAGATTATATGCATGGGAAAAAGGTGCCCATCGCTGGCGAGATTTGAAGAAGGAGCAGGGGCCGATGTATATATTACCAACGGGTATTGCTTTCACGTAAAGGTGGAAGAGAAGGACAGACAGGAGTTTATACCGAGGAGAAGGGGACGACTCCCTGATATCCCGGCAGAAGATATTAAAAGCTTTATTACCGAATTCTGGGGTGACGAGCCTACGTGGCCGCGCTCACTGACAGAAGTGAAAAAGTGCCTGCGCACTCTTTTTGAAAATAATAAACCATATACGGTCATACTCCCGTACAATGAGAAGGCGATATGGGCGCAGGAGATACGGGACCGGCTTATTGATCATCCGATACCGGTGCCCTCACGGAAGCAACACTTAGTGGTGGCTTGTCGTCTCGGGACTCGTGAGCAGAGCAGTGCATACAAGCGGAAGCTCAGAGACCAGGACAAGTTGAAATTGATTCCTCAAGCATTCACATGCTTCGATGGTTTCTACACCCGAAAAGCTCCGTTGCAATATGCGTGATTAATAGATATGTTGGTAGATCTGGCGGAGGACGACGAACCAGACACTGCCACATATGAAAAAACGGGAATGGACGATATATCAGAAGAAGAGTTGGGCTTGGAGGAGGACAGAGCACCCCTCAAGCATCACAAGAGAATGTCAGAGGAGGAGTTTAAGGCGGCGATAGCCGAGAAATTGGCAGGAGGAGCAGGTACGGAGAAGGAGAAAGAGGTTTTGAAAGAGAGATTGAAGGCGGACAAAATGATTTTTGACCCCCCTCAAGCGGGAGGTGTCAAGCCGGAAGACTTCACTGCGGTTATTTGTAAAATACCAGGTGCTGAGCCTTCCCCGGCGCCACGACGGGCAAATCTGAGTATACATGAAGCAAAGATCGCAGAAGAACAAGCACGGCAGTTACTCGATGAGGATTTCATTGAGAGATCGACATCTCCAAGTTTCACAACCGAGACTGGTGCCTAAACCGGGAGGAGAATGGCGCTTAACGGTTAACTATGCCCGCGTCAATAAAAGTTTAGAGGAGGAACGAAATCCATTACCTACTCTTGAAGAAGGAAGGCGAGTATTGCGGAACGTCAAGTTATACTCAGTCATTGATCTGAAGAATGGCTTCTGGCAAATTCCACTGGATGAAAAGTCCAGATGGCTGACTGCATTTGTAGTAGGAATGGAGATATATCAGTGGAAAGTACTTCCGATGGGACTCAAACAGGCCCCGGGACTCTTTCAGAAAGCGATGCAAAGCATGCTGAGTAGCAAATATGATGACCAGACAGAGGGAGGTTTCATGAGGAGAAGAGGACAGAAGGCGGGAGAGTACGCATTTTGTTACATCGATGACATTATCGTGTACTCCAATACGATGGAAGAGCACATCGACCATCTAACAGACATTTTCAGGCGTATCAAACTATTTGGCCTGAAATGTAATTTGAAGAAATGTCAACTCGCAAAGACAAGCGTGACATATTTGGGGTACGAAATCTCTTACAATAGAGTCTCGATATCCAAAGAGAAGAGGGAGGAGATCATGAGCCGGCAGAGGCCGAAGAATCCCAAAGAACTGCACTCATTTCTTGCGATGGCGCAATATTACAGCCAGTTCATACCCAATTGGGGTGCAACTCGGGCTAAGTTGGAGAGAATGATCGACTTCGGTGATTTTGAGAAGTGGGATGATGAAGCCTTAGAAGCGTACAACACGCTCAAAGATCTCATCTACAAAGATCCGAAGGATGGCGGACTCGTGCTGATGATGCCCGACTTTTCGAAGCAATTCGTAGTCGACACAGACGCATCAAAGTTCGCGATCGGCGCAGTCTTACAACAGGAAGATGAGGAGAAAAAGTTGCGCCCGATCATGTTTATAAGTAGAAGTTGTGCTCGGCGGAGCGAAACTATTGTACAAGACAGAGAGAGGCACTGGCGGTGGTCTGGGCCCTCAAACGGTTGAGAGAGTATTTATGGGGTGGACCTCAGTTTATAGTAAGGACTGATCACCAGAATTTACTATGGCTGATGAATCATGAACAGACTGGCCGTCTAGCGAGAATCATTGGCAGGCATTCTTGACATGTTTCAATTTTACAATGGTCCATCTACCCGGCAAGCGAAATGTTGTCGCTGACAGCCTCTCCAGGCTAAAGTTTCACTCAGAAGTATCATCAGCAGAAATGGAGGATCTATCCCCAGACTGCACATACGAAGTGCATCATATCGAGTCGATGCAGATGGTGAGAGGGGTCCGATATAACCGATCGGGTCTACGTCATAGCCCGCAAGGTCCGGATCATGGGATATGTTGTACAGCACATGTCCTCGAGGATGCTGAGTGGTCCTATGACGCATATGAGAATATGAAGGCGGAGATAAAACAAGAAGAGATTAAGCAAGAAGCATATGCGGAACCCCCGCAGGAGAACAAGGAGGAGTTAGACGAAAACCCTGAGAGGATAGGAGTGCAGCTAGAGGATGGGACTATCCACATAGCCTCACCCACTGCATGGAGACAGCAACAGGCTCTCGATCTGGAGTTCAAAGAGCTAATACAGCTATACAAGAACCCGAACGAGCTGAAAATGACGAAGGAGATTAAGGAGCAACAGAAGGAGATGGGGTGGAGAGACGGTCTCTTGTGGTACAAAGGCCAACACGGGCGCTATGCATCACAACCAGACAAATGGACTCTCTGGGTTCCTGAGAAACTCAGATACATCATTTTTGTCGCTGCTCATAACTGCCCACTACTGGCGCACCCGGGCCGACAAAGAACGCATATGTTCATTTCGAGACGATTCTGGTGGAAGAAGATGAAGGAGAATATTGATGAACAGGTCAATGCATGCATCCCATGCAAGACATCCAAAACACCATTGAAGGCGAATTTTGGCCTGATCGGGACTTTTCCTTTACACTTAGGAATGTTCGAGTTCTTACACACTGATCATGTAGGACCTTTCCCGGTCACGACGGAAGGTTACAGATACCTTCTAACGGCCATAGACAGAGCCACCACTATGTATGGGTGGTCCCAGTCAAAGACGTTACGGGCGAGACAACAGCCAAGGCGTTGATTGACAGGATCATCTCACAGATTGAGGTGCCGAGAAAAATATGCTCAGATCGAGGCTCTGACTTTAATAATGAAGTCATCGACAAGCTATCTGCATATTACGGCATGAAATGGCAATATGTCACCGCCTATAACCCCAGAGCGAACGGCAAGATAGAGCGGGTGCATAGACCCCTCAAGGCCGCGCTGAAGATGTATTGTATGAAGAAGGAGAACCAAAAGGCATGGGTGGAGGCAGCATCCTCGTTTGCCTTTGCTATGAATTGCCTACCCTCTACAGCGCTAGGTGGTTCAAAAGGTTCCGTCTCGCCATACCAATTGGTATATGGGCGTGAACCCGCCATCCCAGTCTCACTGCTGCACCCAAAAGATTCATGGGCAGATCAGGATGAGCCGTTTGGGGTGAGACTTCGGGCGAAGATGGAGGCGGAGCAAATAGTACAGGCGCATAGGGAGGCGGAGCGCAGGCAGACTGATGCTGAAGGTGTCAGGCAGACACACCTGGATCAAGTCAGATTTCAGGTCGGGGATATTGTACTACTGTACCATCCGCAGGTTCCTCAGGGAGTCAGCTCGAAGCTGTTCATCCACTGGAAAGGACCATACCAGATCATGGAACAGATGGGGCCTTTGAATTATAAAATCAGGGGCAGAGGAAAATTTCAAATAGTCAATGTACGAAGGCTGATTAAGTATGATCCCTTCCTACTTGAAGATGAGTCCGTTGATCAAGCACTCAAACGGATGGAGGCTGACTTTAAAGAGGTCCCACCAATCCGTCAGGAGGATATCTCGGAACGGGATGCCTACAGGGCACCAATTGCGGAGAAGGAGGAGGCTGAGCTGGAGAACAAGCGGGCCACCGACCGCAAAAGTGCGGCGGGGACTCAGACCCGCAAAAGGGTGGAGTCGAACGTGCCGGAAGGAAAGTTCACGGAGGCGCAAATAAGGAGAGCGCAAAATGACCTTATCTACGACCGACCGAGAAAGGCGATAAGGACGGCACGTTCGCAAGGAGTCCATCAAGAGGGGAGCGATGACGGAGATCAAGACCCTCGCGCGGGCAATGACACTCTCGTTCACCCCAGTTGGAAAGAAGGAGATGCGATTGGACATATTTCATGGGCCAAAGACGCTTTTTACTTGGTGAGGCCTGCGGCTCAACACGTAGCCGATGACACGCTCTCAGATTTATATCTCATGAGAGTCATGGCAGTACCTCAAACGCCATACGCGATCGAATCGAATTTCGACTGCGGCACAAATAATACAACCAGTCTTACATTTCTGGAGAAGTCTGGATCCAGTGGAAGATCCTAAAGTAAGACAATACCTTCCAGTATATAAAGACGCCAAGAAACTTGAGACATGGGATGATACCATATCTCCCACAGATAAAGATCATACCGCGTGGACCATACAAGCACTACCACGAGGGGTGCTGGACATTCCTTTTGACTTGGCACAAGGCGCAATCCCTCACAAAATTTGGGACGTCCTCGAACAGTCTACCTTAGACTTAACTTTGGTTGGAGGTCCTCCACCAGGTAAAGGAGTCCGCGCGCGTAAACGGCGTCTAAAGTAAGTATTTTTTTCTCTAGAAGTATTGTGGACCTGATCGATTGCGAACATATCATTGATCCAATATCGTCCCGACAACCTTACTTAGATATTAAAGCTACTACAGCATTCATTCTTCTAGAGATTAACAAGACACAGCTGACAAAAAATAGGCATTCTATTCTCTTGCTTCGGCAGAGACAGACGAGACGGCCACGAAACAGCACCGTTACGGGATCGCTATTTGAGTGAGCGATGGTGTTTCCTGGATACGACCCGCATTAGTACCAGAATGATGATCTCATTAAAGACTCTACAGTCTAATCAAGAACTGATATATTTTAATAACATGAACTGCTACACCGGATTCCATCGATCTCTACTTGTAGCCGATATCGCAAGGTTAGGGCGCACTCAACCCAACTTCGGATATAGTCGTCAGACTTGATCACCTGACACTATATTAAATGATACCCATTTATACAAGGGTATGTCTTCACAAAAAGTAAATGTATTTATGGAAACCGACGACCGGTTATTACATATATATAGAGAAATGGCGACATTACATTATTACTCAACCATAAAACATTATACTTGGACATACTGCACAAATATCTTATCGACAGAAGAAAGAGGAAGATTTTAATATAGATACTGAATGTGCTAGAGTATATACACGATTGGTACCGGGGCAAGTATCATTGTTGTTTTATAACGGCTAATTCGTGGGTTGATGTATCTTCATACATAACTCTAAACGAATCTTAGTCAGAAAAGAAATCGGTTCAAAGCGTATTATGTCGGAAACGAAGTTCCGCCATAAAAAACTGGGAGGGGGTACTGTGGACATCACCCCCCGAATTATCAGGTAAAAAACTTATTTATAGATTTCGTCTGGCCGGACACGTCTGAAATGCCAATTTGATCCTGGTCTTTTGGCGGCTTTTTGTCTTTGCGTCACTGAGCTAATATAACGAGACATCATTCTCTTTTTTGAGGACTGTGTTTGGTTATATTACCGACTTACTCCGAGGCTTCCATTGAGCTATCGTTGGGGATAGTATAATTATCAAGTTGAGCCTTCACATGTTTCATCCTTTCCTCATATGTCTCCTCCTGCTCTTTGTTTGTCTTGCCTGCGCCTGTTTGTTTTCTTTGCTATTGCTTTTGTTTTGATTAGCCTATATTTTACCTCTGTTTGCTCTCCTTTCTACTCTGTCTCATTTTATTATTGAGTTTACTACAAGTTCAACACACTAATGATTAAAATTCTAAGTGGTGAAAAGAAAAAAGAAAAAAAACTATCACGCAAAAACACTTTTTAAAAAAGTCAAAAAAATAAAGTATATAAAAAAACTTGAAAAAAAACTTGAAAAAAAAACAGTCATCTTCTGGAATCATGTTCAACTTTCCCGGCATACCGCACACAGTGCTTTACTAGCGTGCTCACTTGAACTTGTGTAAAACTTTGCACAGAGTCCGTGACTTGAACTGGCAATATATATCACTTACTGAATTAATATCAGGCTGTCGGGGCACTTATTATATAATATGGCCCGGATCACTATTGAATTATTATTTATTCACCACTAGTAGCATTATTGCTCAATATTAATAGTACGTGACTGCAACTTGAATCAGAATCCGAGTAGGTGACCAGTGCCACTGCTCAGCGGCATTCATCTAAGATGGCCCGTTTGAAAGCTCCGCATCATGTATGAGTCTGATGCAATCATTAAAGATGGTGCCAATTTCAAAGGCGAAATCGTCAAACACATCACTACATCTGATCTCATTTTTCTCTACATTTGAGACATTAAGAGTGACTGAGCATTGATAAATGATTCTGAGAGCAAGACTTGAAAGCCCTTGTTATCGCCTTTCAAACGAGCCTTCATGATGAATTTTACTATTAATATCAACAAAAAAGTCAAAATCGAAAAATTTTGTTACGTGAACGCTCCCTAACAAAAGATGCGTAATAGCAAGATTTTTTTTTTTTTTTTCTAGTGCTAATGCCAGGACGACCTAGCGAAGTAGACAAAAGAACAAGTGGATGCTGCTCCCAATATTGTGTCCACCCAATCCAGATGCAAGCCTTCGTGTATGCCTAGCAAGAAGGACAAGGATGAGTCAAACAATTAGAACAGTTTGTTTTACGTTCTGTTCTTGTTCTGTAGCGATATCTTCGATCTCTTGAGATATATATAAATACACACACACAAACACACAAACATATATATATGTATATAGAAGAGATGAGAGAGAGAGAGAGAGAGAGAGAGAGAGAGAGAGATCTGCACTCACAGTGATAGGTAGGTAGGTAGGTAGGTAGGTAGGTAGGTAAGTGGGTAGGTAGGTAGGTAGGTGGGTAAGTAGGTAGGTAGGTAGGTAGGTAGGTAGGTAGGTAGGTAGGTAGGTAATAGAAAGATATTGATTCATAACCGTAGCCTGCAGCAATCCCTCAAGCAACTCCCAGGACAAAACTGGGACGATTAGATAGATAAAGAAATAGATAGGTAGGCAGGTAGGCAGGTAGGTAGATATTGACAGACCATAGCCTGCAGCAATCCCGCACGCTACTCCCAGGGCCACACTAGGTCGAACATCGGGCGGAGGGCCCTAGTAGGTGTATATCTGTGTGTGTGTGTGTGTGTACGTGGTGTAAGTGTGTGTGTGTGTGTGAAAGAGAGAGAGAGAGAGAAAGAAAGAAAGAAAGAGAGAGAGAGAGAGAGAGAGAGAGAGAGAGGAGAGAGAGAGAGCGAGTGTGTGTGTGTGAGAGAGAGAGAGAGAGAGAGGGAGGGAGGGAGAGAGAGAGAGAGCGAGTGAGTGTGTGTGTGTGTGTGTGTGAGAGAGAGAGAGAGAGAGACACACACACACACACACGCACACGCACACGCGCGCACACACACACACACACAAACACACACACACACACACACACAGAGAGATGTACAGACAGACGCAGACAGAACCGACAGAAAGGAGAGAATAGACAGAACAGGAAGACAGACGATTATTTTTGCTAATTTTGAGTCCATTACCATATTTCGTAAGTCTTCGAGTCTGAAGCCTGGCGGAAGCCCCATGTCCAACACGTGTAATTCTATTGCACTTCCTGTTGATCCAATGGTGTCAGAATGCAGGGAGATCGAAGTCTACAGGCCGGGCCGAATGAATAAACGCGCCGGGTGGACGGAAATTTACCCTTTTATTTGGGAGAATTTGCGATGCTTAGCCTAACCTGGCTAACGCAATTTCAGGAGAAATAAGAAAAATTTGCCGCTGATACAG
>WBZZ01001064.1:572500-575000 GCA_019918135.1 Paulinella micropora | reverse complement strand
GCGCCTGTTATTATTTAATAACCAAATGTTTACTCAGAAAACGTGAAAGATCAAAGGACCGATCGTTCGATCCTCGCTCCCTTTCTTGGTAGAAGACAATCGTTTGCCTTTTGCGTTGCGAGAAGATGATGCTGTGGACGCTTCCGAGAAGCGGTTTTGGTGTTAGGCCACCGTAGAGAGAATGGCAATTGTATGCCGTCAGCTGAAAGCTTTTCCACTAAGTCAGACACCGGCCCGGCCGGTTCCACTTAAAATGGGTGTTGAAAAATCATAGTATACGTAAAACGCGTGAAAAAAGTGAAAAAATAGAAAAGCGAGGGAATAGTAACGGTTGACTGGAAAAACACCTTGAATAATCATAAAAAAGCAGTTAGATAAATAAGAATAAGAAATAAAGATAAGAACAAATGTAATAATAACAATAATATAGTAATATAATAATAGATACAATAACAAAATATCAGGGAAGAGAAAAATCCCAGTTGAAAAATAATACGGGAAAATATGGTAATAGATAGAAAATATATCGAGGAAAGATAAGAAGAAACAGGGATAAAGGAGAAAGACGGAGAGCCGAAGAGGAAAAACAAACTAACCAACAAGAGAATAAAACCCTCACGAGGGTATAGAGTCCCACGAAACGCCGATCCAACGTTGCAGCATCAAATAAGCATTTGCCACTCCTCGGGGTGAGTGGGGAAACAAGTCACTTCGGGTCATCAGTTGCTCAACCTTGGAAACCACAAGCCCAATACCTTCCAAAACTTCGATACGCCACAGCGCATCCAAGCCTGGTGTAGCGTGAATTCACAATGTTGTCATAATGACCTCCGCTGTTGATCCAACTGTTCATGACATCTTGCGCGGTTTGTTGACTCGCAGCGATGTTCTCTGCTTTGCCTGACCAAACACCGTCGTTCCTGCCATGCAAAACAACGCGCGGGATCGTTACTAAAAGGGTAAGTTATGAGGCTAGCCTTTATTGCAAGTGACACGGATTACACAACCGAAGAGGTAAGCTTGCCAGCCCAAACTCGAGTGCTGAAAGGCAGCCGTGTTGACCCAATTCTGTAGATAACTCGCCATAGCGGGGCTCTGCAAACAAGCAAGCACCAAGTCAAAAATAGAACGAAGCCGTTGTACCTCGTTTCTTTACAGGACACTCACAGCAGAATCAGCAGCGGGCAGT
This sequence comes from Paulinella micropora, assembly GCA_019918135.1. Lineage (NCBI taxonomy): Eukaryota > Cercozoa > Imbricatea > Euglyphida > Paulinellidae > Paulinella > Paulinella micropora. The sequence continues at coordinate 573,811 of WBZZ01001064.1, read as the reverse complement.
CGCTATGCATAGGTGCGATTGCAAGGAAATCAGGCAGGGGGGGGGGGGGGGGGGTTACTCAAGTCAACTGTGGTATGAAAACGCGCTGCTGGTTGTGCAAATCCAGGAGTGCATAAGAGTCCTCTGACGCAAATATTTGCATGGATATCAAGAACGCAAATATTTGCATGGATATCAAGAAAACCATAATAACATCGACTAAATTATTCGTTATCAGCAGCAGTAGGGGAAGTAATACATGTAAAAAAGCTGAATGCATCCCCATATATATATATATATGTATATATATATATAATATAAATATATATATGTATGTATGTATGTATATATATATGTATATATATGTAAAATCCACACGTGGCACACTTGGGTGAAAGCAGGCTTGTTCATGCTCAATAAAGGCACATACAAAAGGACGTATAACCAGCCGTCTTAACAATATAGGAAACTCAGCAACAAAACATTCTTCCATGACTCATAGAGGTTTCCGCTGTCACTAGTTTGGACACGCTTTGAGGATGCTGCCTTATTATGGAAAACCGGTAGGTTGGCTGATACTATTACTTCCATTTCTGCTTCTACATGTACTACTTCCCTACTGCTGCTGATAACGAATAGTTTTCGTCGATGTTATTATGGTTTTCTTGATATCCGTGCAAATATTTGCGTTCTTGATATCCATGGAAATATTTGCGTTAGGGAACTGTCTAAATCCCGCATTCCCGCGTTTCTTGGCAAGAATCGTAAACACTCTTTTAAGCAGACTCTACAGAAGGAATTTGGTGCACACAAAAATTGCTGGGTCTGACTCGGAAAGTTTGAAAAGATGCTGGGTCGGAAAGTTTGAAAAGCACCGTTTCATGCGAATATTTGCGCTTGGCTGTTTCCTGACCGCTCTATTGCATTCTCTTCCTCCTTGCTTCGCTCATTAATTATATTATTACTCCTCTTCGTTTCTGGTCCCTTCTCCTTCCTTCTCACTCTTCTCTTTCTCAAGATTTCTGCCAACATGATTAGTAACTGCAATCATCTCACATTAAAAAAAAAAAAAAAAAAAAAAAAGTAAATTAATATCCAAATGAATGGCACATAAAAGTAGTTGAATGTAAAATGAGCTACATACAGTTAGCAGGCATCAATCAACAATTCACATACATAAGTAGCAGTAATAGCTGTCCATGACTGCAAAAAAAAAAGCATACAACGTTGTTGCTGTTCAAAACCTCTACGACTTGTCTTACCACTACCACCACCACCACCACTGCTACTATTATTACTACTACACACTTACTCCTACGACTGCTATTACTT
>WBZZ01001064.1:545000-565000 GCA_019918135.1 Paulinella micropora | reverse complement strand
GAAAGCAAAAGTTGACCTGAAAAAGAAACTTTGAGAAGGAAGCCATTACACCTGTGCTAACCTTCGGATCGGATCCATTTGACTCATTTTCATGTGATAGAAAAGTAGGAAGAAAAGCACTTACATGCATGGTGCCAAAAGGTACGAGTTGCATGTGGTCTCAGACGAGAGCCGGAAGTGACCTGTCCTTGCTCCAAGCACTACATGTCGCCTCGGCATGGCAACCTCCATTCTTTCTTTTGCAAGCACTGCCCACAATTGCCAAGGCAACCGACGCCCCAACCATCAGCAGGACGAAGATGACACGGAGGACGCAACTCATCTCGAACGAGAAGATGAAAGTGAAGTAGAAGGGGGAGAAATAATAATAATAATAATAATAATAATAATAATAATAATAATAATAATAATAATAATAATAGTGATAATAACAATAATAATAATAATAATAATAGTAATAATAGTAATGATGATAATGATAATGAATGATAATAATAATAATAATAATAATAATAATAATAATAATAATAATAATAATAATAATAATAATAACAATAATAATAGTAATAATAGTTATGAACATAATAATAATTAATGATAATAATAATAATAATAATAATTATAATAATAATAATAATAATAATAATAATAATAATAATAATAATAATAATAATAATAATAATAATAATAATAATAATAATAATAATAATAATAATAATAATAATAATAATAATAATAATAATAAATAATAATAATAATAATAATAATAATAATAATAATAATAATAATAATAATAATAATAATAATAATAATAATAATAATAATAATAATAATAATAATAATAATAATAATTATACTACTATATCTGAGGCGTACTGATGCAGCTAATGGCATATCCTCAACGGACATAAGCCTCCAATACCCTTGTTCGAGGTCCTCCACCCCCCCGTGTCAGTCTCTCGCCTGATGATCGGGGCCACCGATGGAGCTCCTGAGGGCAAGACTGCACTAAGCCGAGGTTATTCCGCAGTCCCAGCAACCTCTTGCAAGACGTCACCGAATGTGCAAGTGCATACACCAAGCGCGGTTGCTAGAGCTGCCTCGAAACCCCACCCATAACAATCTGATGTCTGCTGGGTCCTGGGCTATCAACCAGCATATGCGGAGTTTAAGATCTTTTACGCGCGCAACGACCCTCCTCCCCAGCATCTACCACCAAAGGGTTATGAGTTGGCGTCACAGTTTAACGCCTTGAGGCCATTGGGCTGAATGATAATAATAATAATAATAATAATAATAATAATAATAGTGTATCTCCTGCCAATTGCTGAGCCAAAAGGCCATGTGCATCCAGTCCTCCATTCCATAAGGAAAGTCTCCACACCAATCGGTGGAATAAAGGAAGTGACGGCATAGAACATTACTCTAGGAGCTTTATACCAATCAGCCCATGGAAAATAATGTTAATAATAATAATAATAATAATAATAATAATAATAATAATAATAATAATAATAATAATAATAATGTATCTCCTGCCAATTGCTGAGCCAAAAGGCCATGTGCATCCAGTCCTCCATTCCATAAGGAAAGTCTCCACACCAATCGGTGGAATAAAGGAAGTGACGGCATAGAACATTACTCTAGGAGCTTTATACCAATCTGCCCATTGCAAAGGACCAATGGCCTATGTACTCCATAATAATAATAATAATAATAATAATAATAATAATAATAATAATAATAATAATAATAATAATAATAATAATAATAATAATAATAATAATAATAATAATAATAATAATAATAATAATATATTGATCTGTCATGGCTGATAATAATAATAATAATAATAATAATAATAATAATAATAATAATAATAATAATAATAATAATAATAATAGGCTTCCTCAGACTATAGCATCAGATCCAGATCCTGGACATGTGCCTCCATTGGGTCACCGGGGTCCGCCGATCCCAACGCATTGTCAGAACACCAAACAGACATAGCAGCAACAGCAACAGCAGGGGCAGATGGGGGCTGTGAAGTGCATGAAGAGCTAGATGCGAGGGTGTTAGCTGAAGAGAAGAACTCCGAGACACTACGCTGCGCTCCCGAACCCCTCTCTCTAGCCAGGACGTCCACTCTGCGCGGACGGCCGCGCCGCGCAACATCAACGTCACTTGGGGGAGAGGGTGGGACAGAAGCTGATGGAACCTCAGTGAGGTCAATCACCTCCTCGCCCCCATCCTCCACCCCAAGCTCCTCCCTTTTACCCTCCCTAGCAGACCAACACTCAGACACATATGATCCAAACAACACATCCAACTTTGGAGGGGGACGCAACGCTGTAACCCCTAACAACGCAGCAAGCCTAAAGTTACTGCGGAAGCGCGACTTCCCCTGAAAAAGCTTACAAAACAATCGTGATTGATCCACAGGCGACATATCATCCCAACCCTGCCGCACAGAGCCCTCCCGCTCCCGCCCAAGCAACACATCCCCACCACAACCTCACCGCCTACGACCTCACCACCCTCCTCACTCCCTCCATCCCCCTCAGCAGCCCCCACAACCATGCCACCGAGCCTCTGCATACTCAGCAACAGCTGCTTACGTCTCCCCTCATGCATGGGGCAATCCCATAAGAAGTGCGCAAGGGACTCATTGACATCATCATGACAACAGAAGCAGCGAGGGGACATGCCACTGACCAACTTGCTGCGGTACAACCGAAGGCGGTTGTTGCAGCTGAGCAACCTTCTCCGAAGCAGATTATAATGCGCATCATGAAGGGCTACCCATCTTGGGAACTCCTTAGTTCCAAAGACTTGTCTTAGGATGACTCGCAGGCCATCAGTAAGATCGCTGCCTGCCTCTCGCTTGTCCCACATCAGTTGCTGCACCATCTTGACGTCCTGCTGAAGGGCCCACTTGTCCACAGTCGAACTCCAACCCTCGAGGTCCTTCTCTGAGCTATTTAGGAGCTCCTGAAGCCCTTGTTGTAGATCCATTGAGTCCCTGATAGCGCCTTCGGCCTCCGCAGTCCAGTCGGATTTGACTTGAGATGCGATGACAGGAAATCGCTTCTCCGGTAGAACACGCAGCCGTCCATAGAACTTCAGTTGCGCCGCCCGCCGCAAACGCTCCGCACTGAAAGAGCGCGCCAGAAAGAGTGTAATCCACTTGCTTGTCTTAGGGCTGATGCCGAGAATCATCCTCATGGGGCGCAGCATTGCTGCCTCCAGCTTGGTGAGCTGCGATACGGGGGCACGCCAGACATCGAAGGCGTACTTCAGCTTGGCCCCCACAAGTTGATTCCAGCACATGAGACGATACCTAGCTTGTATCTCACCTGCACACCACAAAGAGTACCAACCTGCGGTGGCGACTTCAGTGACACGCGTAGCCCGCAGGGCCTGCTCCTTCCACTTCAGGTCGTCGGTGATAACCACTCCCAGGTACTTGTACTGACTGGTGACACAAAGCTTCTGGCCGCGAAATCACACCACGGGCTCACCTCGCTCCCTGATACTTGGTCGTTTCGCCTTGCTCGACGTGTAAATGGGCATGATTTCCGTCTTGCCGGGCTTCAAGTTGACTTCCAGCCGGTAATCTTCCGCGAACTTGGCCACAACATTGACCATCTTCTGGAGCTCGGTGCGACTGTGAGCGATGAGGGCCACGTCGTCCGCGTATAGAAGTGCCTTGATGTCGTTCAGCCGCTTCACATCCGTGATCTTGAGGGCACTCGCCAGCCGATCACACAGCTCATCCATAAAGACGTTGAAGAGTGTGGGAGAGAGAGGGGACCCCTGTTGGACGCCTACACCCTCCAGTACTTCGGGGGTGAGTGCTCCATCAACTAGCAGTTGCGACGAAGTCTGCTCGTAGCACCTGCGTAGCGTGCGCCAGAACTTGCCCCTTACACCCAGCTTCCAGAGCCTCTCAAATAGGCCATCTCTCCAAACAGACGGGAAAGCCTTGCGTAGATCGACGAACAGGACATACGACTCCCGCTTCTGCTGCTGACGCCCCTTCAACCTCTGCCAAAGGGTAAAGACCTGATCCGTAGTGCTACGCCCCGGGCGGAAGCCTCCCTGCTCTGGACGTAGCTTATCCGGGCCATCCACGAAGAGCGTTAGACGAGTAGCTAATAAGGACAGATACAGCTTACCAAGGCAACTAATAATCGAGATATCCCTCCAGTTGTCAGGATCCGTAGGATCCCCACCCTTGGGGATATTGACGATGATTCCCTTGCCCCAAGCTTTTGGAGTCCTCTCGGCTTCTCGAATCCAGTTGAAGTACTGCGTTAAGTAGCCATTGATGTAGGCGCCGCCATACTTGAGCATCTCGTTCTTCACTTTGTCCTCGCCACAAGCTTTGTGGTTATTCAGGGCACGTTGCCTTGCAAGGACCTCCTCTTGCGTGAACGGCTTGTCCAGCTCTTCGCAAGTGTCTTCACCTACTTCGTGCTCCTTCATAGCCCGGGCCACCTCATCTCTGAAGCGATCGTTCCAGTGGAACTGCCGCTTAGCTTCGGCTTCCTCCCACTCCAGCGAGCCTGCTTCTGCACAGCACGCCACCACAACAGCCGCACTTGCCGGATTTTCCCGTGGCTTCACCGAATTTCTCCGAAATTCCTCCCACCGAGCGACCTTTTCCGGCAGCGTACACGCCAGTGAGCCATCCTCCCTTTGCACCGGCGCGGAGACCTTCGTTCTGCGTGCCCCGCCAAGCCGCTTCGCGACTAGCCAAAAGCGCTTTGAGGATTGCTCGCGTTGACATTTGACCGCTTCTTCCTGCATTTGCTTGAAGGAGGCGGACTTCTTGGCCCGAGTTGCCTTCCGAATTTGCTTGCGGAGCCGTAGCCAATTCAGACGGGCTTCCGCATTCGATTCATCCCTCCTGTATGCTGCGTAGGCCTCCCGGCGCTGCTGAATGAGCTCCTTTAGCTCCCCGTCGAACCAATTGTTGGTGAAACGGGGTCGTATACATCTGGAGCCAAGGACCCGGTGCGCCGCCATTCGGAAGACTGCGCCACTCGCTCGGTGACGTCATCTACCACCCGTTGGCTGTCGGCACCACCCGATAGGTCAAGCTCAGGCAGCTGATGTACTCCAAGCTTCTGTAGGCAATGCTGGAATACGTCATCGAACTTGTCGCGTAGATAATCCAGCGCTTGCTTCGCAGCGTGATCATTACCCGAGACACCAGCACCAATAAGCTTATCAACACGAAAGGACCTGTAAGGTTTCGCAGCCCGCTTTGGCCGGCGCTGGCCGCTCCACGTCAGTTCGGCCCATACTGCCTTGTGGTCCGTATCAAGATCATCTTCGCATACTCCGAACTTTGCTCCAGATGGCAAGCCAGGCGACGCGCAGATGTAATCGAGGAGGTGCTTGCCTGTGCCCATGCCGCGCTGCTCACGCCGGGACCACCAGTAGGACCCTTCCACTGGGCACGAGAAGCCGCTCAGATTTCGCAGGCCCGTAGCGACGAGGACAGCCGCGAGTCTCTTGCCGTTCTCCGAACGTATCGGTGCTCCCTTATCATCGACCTCCCCGTGTTGACCGACGATGCCCTCCTCTTTTCGGCTGCATGCCGGCCCGAGCTTCGCGTTGGCATCCGCCACCGTGACCACAAGACCTTTGGCTCCAAAAAAAGCTATAGCTGCCTGCCAGGCCGCATACGCCTCTGACGACTCTTCTTCCTGCGTTTCCTGGGGAAAGTAGCCGTTGCCCACATAGATATCCTGAGCGCCGGTAACACCCGAGGCGATACGCAGCCACACTTGCTGCCGGTGGTCGACGGGGGCTGACACCAGGTTGCAATACGGACCAAGGAAGTTAGCCACCGCGAATAGAACCCCACCCTTGCAGCGATTTTTCTCGCTAACTCCACAGGTTTTCCAAAAATCCGGAATCCATCCAGGCTGCATTTGGAAAGTTGCTTCTTGCCCATGCGGTGCTCCTGAGCCCCGATGACTAGCCAGCCCTCGTGCTTGTAGAATGATGCCCATTCCGCCGTGCCTACGTTGTCGTATCCCGTTTTACCCTGCCAGTTGTGACTCGCGACGAGTAGCTTGAAGCCGGTATCGAACTGCTTGGAGCGGTGCTTCTTGGCTCGTTTCCGGACCCGACGGCCGCGCTTGGCTTCCGCCCTCGTGCTGCCCCCCTCTGCAGGTGCTTGCGCAGGTTGGTCCCCCACTGCACTGGCCGCCGAATGCAGGGGCACCACATGCACATCAGCACACTCAGACACACACTTAGGTGCATCGGCAGCCAATTCCGAAGACACCACCTGCACATCATCGACACATTCTTCATGCAGAGGCAAGACGCGATATCCCGTCGCAGCTTCCTCCTTCCGGACCGCCGCTTCCCCACGCAGATGGATGCGAATAAGCCTTCGGACACGTTCCCTGTCCCTGAACCTGCGCCCAAGGGCCACATTGACCCTCTGCCGAAGAATTTGAGATGTTTGAGTTGCTGCAACGCCGTCTGCCTGCTGTCATCGTCCTCGTAGACCAGCTCCAGGTGACGAAACATTCGCTGGCCTTGCCACTCCATTACCGGGACCACCAGACCAAGACCGCTCATTTTGGAGGCGATCTCCCGTAGATTGGCGCGTTCTGAGAGCCCCCAGACAATCAGATTACGCCCGTCCTTGTCGTACCGATCTACCCGCCGGTACCGTCGAGGCGGCGGTGCCATCTGCCATATAGCGCCGCTCGCCTTATGTTGAAGCGCCGACCCGTGTGCCAGGTTTGGGGAGGAAGGATGAGGCGCAGCTAAGATAGCCTCTCCACGTGGTTCAGGAATTCCGTCATATACGCGAGCCCTCATCCTCCCATCCTGGGACATCGGGCCAGAGCCCGTCGAAGAGGCATTCCCACGGGGATTGTCCAGGTCTTCGGCGATTCTACCTTGTCCCATAAGGGCCACAGTGGTAGCTCCGTGCTTCGCGTATTTGTAATCCATTGAGAGTAGTAGACTGCCAATGTCGCTGGCCATCACCGCCGCGCCTCTTTATGCCGAGGAAAGCGCCCGTCCATGCAAATAGCATCGGCGGTATCTGCAACACACACTACACGCATTTCCGCCAGTGTCACTGGACGCAGCCGCGTCGCTTCGTGCCCTTCGGCGCCCGCCAGCACCCCTCAGCGTCGCCAGAACCTGCCTCACGCACTACACACACTCTCCATCGCATCGCCAACGCCTCTACTCTCATGCCTTATGGACTTTCAGCTGCTCCTAACAATACACATCATGAGGTACGGGTGTCCCCGAGTGGAGCCAGATCGGACGGCGTGCCGCTGAAACTCCTTCCCCCACGTGGGTATAGAAGGCGCGAACCTAGCGGTACCTATAGGGTCTTACAGACAAGTATAGTAATCCCAGCCGAAGCTGCTCAGTTAGAAATGCAACGGTGGAGGGTGTGAATGCATGGGGCAAGGCACGGCAACGCAGCAAGGCACTGGCAAGGCATTGGGACCGACTGAAGCCCCTCTCCAACGTGCGCTCATCATGTGTTCCAGTTAGGCAACCCCGAAGAAGCGAAGATAGGGAGGAGACAAAACCCAGATAGGATGAAGATAGGATTAACATGAAGCCGAAATGGAGCCGAGTTGGAACAGGTCAACTCAGCCCCATCTCGGCTCAATGTGAATCCTATCTTCAACCCATCTCGGTACTGTTTCCTCCGAATGCTCACCTCAACAAGATCACCAAACCGGAACTGGAAGCCCCCAGGCATTTACTCGGCAGGAAATTCGGCGAAAATGGGCTAACCAGGAAACCAGACCCAAACCAACAGCCAAGAAAAACGAGCCAACCAACAATCCAACAGAAACCCCACAACCTGCCTGGCCGAACCCCTACCGAGTAATGCCCAGTTGAGAGTTGCGCATATCCCGGTGACCGCCCTCCCCAAGCGGTCACCTTCGTGGGGAGAGGCCCAACCACCTCCTCTTCCCATGGAGTGCCATCTTGTGCACCCCTCCAGAATAATAATAATAATAATAATAATAATAATAATAATAATAATAGTGCTTCTCTGTCAATGGCTGATGCATTTCTGCACATGCGCCTCCATCGTCTCACCCGTGAGGGGAGTACGAAGAATTGACGATAAGCTCTAATGACACCCCCGCAAGGGCAGTTCCAACACTTCCAGACGGGCCGGTATGTTAATAATAATAATAATAATAATAATAATAATAATAATAATAATAATAATAATAATAATAATAATAATAATAATAATAATAATAATAATATACATTGATCTGTCATGGCTGAGCCCGAGGGCCATGCGCCTCCATCCCTCGACCCAACAGGGACTACAGTGAGTATGTTGGGGAGGGAAGAGTGACTCTGACCATCCTGCATAGAAGGCCCCAAAAGGAAGTCCCTACTACCCGCACAGTGTCGGGTACCTTGCAGGAAATCAACTACAAATCATTGATCTTCCCCGCGTGAGAGCTCCACGAGACTGGGTAGGTCCCGCATGGAGGTACTCACAGGGGTAGCAGACATTTCATGCGGTCTGCCAGCGCATGAGGACGTTTTGTGGTAAGTATCTGGGACGCCTCGAAACCCGTCACCACCCCTAGATCGCGGAATGTAAATACCCCTTTGATCCCACGTGGTGTATGTCTTATAAAAAACAACACAACGACATGGCCTCGGAACCAACACAACAACATAGCCTCGGAACCCACATCGACATAGCCTCGGAACCCACACAACAACAGAGCCTCGGAACCAACACAACAACATAGCCTCGGAACCAACACAACAACATAGCCTCGGAGCCAACACAACGACATAGCCTCGAAACCAGTGGGAAGAGGCCCAACCACCTCCTCTTCCCGTGGGGTGCCATACTGTCCACCCATCCATAATAATAATAATAATAATAATAATAATAATAATAATAATAATAATAATAATAATAATAATAATAATAATAATAATAATAATAATAATAATAGTGCTTCTCTGTCAATGGCTGATGCATTTCTGCACATGCGCCTCCATCGTCTCACCCGTGAGGGGAGTACGAAGAATGGACGATAGGCTCTAATGACACCCCCGCAAGGGCAGTTCCAACACTTCCAGACGGACCGGTATGTTCAATGAAAATACTGGTGGCACCGACTGTCCAATCGAACTGGCGACAGGGCCCAGATGGTAGAACTAATAATAATAATAATAATAATAATAATAATAATAATAATAATAACAACAACAACAAGAACAACAATAGTGCTTCTCTGCCAATAGCCGATGCAAATCTGCACATATGCCTCCATCGCCTCACCCGCGGGGGGATCAAAGATTTAACCGATAGCTCTACTGACACCCCGCAGGGCTTCTCCAAGCCTTTCAGACAGACCAATACCTTCAAAGAAAACAGACTTTGAAAAAACTGGCAGCGGCGGGAATCAAACTGGTGACAGGTCCAGATGGTGTTGAACTTGACCGCGGGCTATCGCGGTGCCCATAACAACAACAACAATAATAATAATAATAATAATAATAATAATAATAATAATACTAATACTAATACTAATACTAATACTAATACTAATACTAATACTAATACTAATACTAATACTAATACTAATACTAATACCACTAATGGTAATACCACTAATACTAATACTAATACTAACAATGACACCACTAATACTAATACTAATACTAATACTAATACTAATACTAATACTAATACTAATAGTAATACTAATACTAATACTAATACTGATACTAATAACAATAATAGTGTATCTCCTGCCAATTGCTGAGCCAAAAGGCCATGTGCATCCAGTCCTCCATTCCATAAGGAAAGTCTCCACACCAATCGGTGGAATAAAGGAAGTGACGGCATAGAACATCACTCTAGGAGCTTTATACCAATCAGCCCATGGAAAGGACCGATGGCCTATGTACTCCCTAATAATAATAATAATAATAATAATAATAATAATAATAATAATAATAATAATAATAATAATAATAATAATAATAATAATAATAATAATAATAATGATAATCATAATAATGATAATAATGATAATGATAATAATAATAATGATAATAATAATAATAGGCTTCCTCAGACTATGGCATCAGATCCAGATCCTGGACATGTGCTCCATAATAATAATAATAATAATAATAATAATAATAATAATAATAATAATAATGCAATAATAATAATAATAATAGTGCTTCTCTGTCAATGGCTGATGCATTTCTGCACATGCGCCTCCATCGTCTCACCCGTGAGGGGAGTACGAAGAATTGACGATAAGCTCTAATGACACCCCCGCAAGGGCAGTTCCAACACTTCCAGACGGGCCGGTATGTTCAATGAAAATACTGGTCCAGAAATAGACCGGTATGTTCAATGAAAATACTGGTGGCACCGACGGGAATCGAACTGGCGACAGGGCCCAGATGGTAGAACTTGACCACTGGGCTATCACGGTGTCCAATAATAATAATAATAATAATAATAATAATAATAATAATAATAATAATAATAATAATAATAATAATAATAATAATAGTGTGAGAGAGTGTGCTGACCCGATTTGAAGGACTCTCCTTTGGTATCTACAAGCAAAGATGAGGCAAACGTTAAACCAACCAGACATGCAACCCCCCCCCCCCCGCAAAAAAGGGGGGGGGTTGAGAATAAAGGCATTGGATCCGACAAGGACGATAATAAAATAAGGTTCAAGATGGTGCAAAACAAAGGAAAGATGCTTCATTTTTCAACATTTTCTTCCTTCATTATCATATCTGTCCCCTTTCCCCTCTTCCATTGATCAATTCTTGTTTTTGTCTATTTGCCTTTCCATGCTACTATCCGTAATATTTTGTAGTGGACGAGTTTCCATTCAATTCGCTTCTTTTCTGGTTGTTTCCCTTTTTGGAGTTCGCGTTGGGCTGTTATTGTTATAAATACCTTTCCATTTCGTTTGCTTATCCTTGTTCAGCTCTTCCCCGTCTCTTTGCTCTCTCCCTCTCTCCCCTTTTTCAAGTGTACTTCGTAGTCCGTTAACTCTTTCTGATGCTGTCTCTCTCTCTCTTTCTCTCTCTCTCTCTCTCTCTCTCTCTCTCTCTCTCTCTCTCTCTCTCTCTCTCTCTCTCTCTCTCTCTCTCTCTCTCTCTCTCTCTCTCTCTCTACAAAAAAAAAAAAAAAAAAAAAAAAAAAAAAAAAAAAAACTTTACCTCGTCGCCGTACATCTGGGTCATTTTTTCGAAGCTGACGGCCGAGTGAAGTAGCATCGGGGACTATGGTAGACAACACGGGTCAAATAAATTTTCATTATATGCATAGATACAATCGTAAGTACATACACACGGGCATACATACATATAATCAGTTTTATTGATTACAGTGAAAAGTATGTATTCACATACTGCATGCCCAGAGGATTATAATTTATGTATGTATGTATGTATATGTATGTATATCATGCATGCATGCATGCATGTACCTGGCCGTTTCGGCTTGTGCCGCCCAGGCGCGGGGGCGGGCGGGCGAGGGATGTCGAGGCACTTGTACCATACTATGTATGTATGTGCGTATGTGTGTGTGTGTGTGTGCGTTGTGTATGTGTGTGTGTTGTGTGTTTACTTGCGGAGGGACCGCCAGAGGCATGGGAGTTCTTCCGAGGTGGCGATGTAAACAGGAATATGTGTAATGTAAGTATGTAGATATGTATGTATGCATATATGTATGTGTGTTTTTGTTTACGCCGGGAGGTGGGCTGAGGGGACGCGAGTTCCGCCGAGGTGATGAGGAAGGACTTGAGAGCCCCTATGAAGGTTGCAGCATAAGATCAGAAGACTGCACAGAAGAAACCCGGTCTGCATCGTAGCAGTATATACATGCAGAACAAGCTTCATGAAGGTGGTAAGAGAGGATAGATAGATAGGCCAACAAAAGACAGCGTAGAGAAGCATATACCTAGATAAGAAAAAAAAACATAAAACGTCTGACAGCAAATAATCATGTAGATGTGTTAGGTAAACCCCCCCCCCCCCCCCCCCAATTAATGAAGACAGGCAGGTGAGATGAATAAATAAAATAGATAGACATGGAAATGTACTTTCCTCCCATTGTTCCTTCTGCTTTCTCGCTGCACTTTGTAGCATGTAAACCCATTTGATAGCAGAGACAGGATGACCCTTGTTGATGAGTGCGATGGGCTCGGATGAATTCAGGCCAGAGAGAGAGAGAGAGAGAGAGAGAGGGAGAGAGAGAGTGTAAGAGAGATAGTGATAGAAAGACAAGAGAGTGTGGGACAGAGAAAATGAGAGTGCGTGTATGCGTGCGTGTGTGTGAGAGAGAGGGAGAGCGAGAAGAGAGAAAGAGAGCAAGGGAGGGAAATCATGATGCAAGAAGGAAACAAAAAAAGTAATATAGAAAGGAAAAAAGCAGGAAAAAGCAAGTAAGCAAACAGCACAACAACAACAACAAAAACAACAAAAACAACAAAAACAAAACAAAAAAAACAAAAAAACAAACAAACAAACAAAAAAAAAAAAAAAAAAAAAAAAAAAAAAAAAAAAAAAACAATTCGTAATATTGTATGTGAGTGCATGTATGTGTATATGTATGCATATATAAATGCAATCGCACAAACAGGGATATCTATACAGGTATGCACATGGATGCAGTGTGGTAGGGAGGCGCACAACAGACACATGCACGCACGCAAGCAAAATTGCGTACTTTTATACACACATAAGTAAACTGCAAAAAAATTACATGAGCAATATCGGTGCTTACTCAAACGACAGCCCAAGCTTTGCAAAATCAACGTGAGAGACGTAAATAGATAGATGACTAGATTGATAGAGTATATGAATAGATAGCTAGATAGACAGACCGTGGATTGAGATGAGTTTGGGCCCACATCTTCTTCAACCAGCTGATACATGCACAACGGTTATGTAGAAAAAAATCAAGCATAACACCAAAAGAAGCAAAAACAAAATAACTAAGCAAAAATAAAAAAATAAAAATAAAAAAAAGAAAAAAAATAAAGAAAAGAAAAAAAGAATTAAAAAAAGTTTCTATTGTTTTTTTTCTGTCTGTCGCTTTTTGTGTCTTCGCTGTTGTTTCTTTTTGGGTTATTCGTTTGTTTTGTTGTGTGTTTGGTTCTTTTTTTTGGGGGGGGGGGGGGGGTTGTTTCTTTTTGTAATTGTTTGTGTTGGGCGTTTGTTTGAAACAAAAATACAAAAAACACAAAACGAATTGAACTAATAAAAACAAAAAACTAATACTAAAAGGAAAAAAGAATCAGAACAAAAAAAAAAAGGAAATTTTGATTTTCGTTTTTGCTCCTTTTTTTTCTTGTTTCTTTCTTTTTCTCTTTTTTTCTCTCGGTTGCCTCTCTGTTGGTGTTGCTTCTTCTTCTTTCTTTGGCTGTGGTGTGTTCGTTTTGGTTGGTTCGTTTCTTTTCTTCGTGGTTGTCTGCGCGGGTCTGGTTGGTTTAACGTTTGCCTCATCTTTGCTTGTAGATACCAAAGAAGAGTCCTTCAAATCGGGTCAGCACAATCTCTCACACTATTATTATTATTATTATTATTATTATTATTATTATTATTATTATTATTATTCGGTGGCCCCGATCATCAGGCGAGAGACTGACACGGGGGGGTGGAGGACCTCGAACAAGGGTATTGGAGTGCCATTAGCTGCATCAGTTCGCCTCAGATATAGTAAATCTGCCTTGGAGTGTTGACTGTGACATATTTGAGGGAAATCCCGATGAAAAAACCTAGTCACACTTGCTAAACAGAGTTCCAGCCCAATGGCCTCAATGCGCTAAACTGTGACGCCAACTCATAACCCTTTGGCGGTAGATGCTGGGGAGGAGGGTCGTTGCGCGCGTAAAAGATCTTAAACTCCGCATATGCTGGTTGATAGCCCAGGACCCAGCAGACACCAGATTGTTATGGGTGGGGTTTCGAGGCAGCTCTAGCAATCGCGCTTGGTGTATGCACTTGCACATTCGGTGACGTCTTGCAAGAGGTTGCTGGGACTGCGGAATGACCTCGGCTTAGTGCAGTCTTGCCCTCAGGAGCTCCATCGGTGGCCCCGATCATCAGGCGAGAGACTGACACGGGGGGGAGGAGGACCTCGAACAAGGGTATTGGAGGCTTATGTCCGTTGAGGATATGCCATTAGCTGCATCAGTACGCCTCAGATATAGTATTATTATTATTATTATTATTATTATTATTATTATTATTATTATTATTATTATTATTATTATTATTATTATTATTATTATTATTTAGGGAGTACAAAGGCCATTGATCCTTTTCAATGGGCTGATTGGTATAAAGCTCCTAGAGTAATGTTCTATGCCGTCACTTCCTTTATTCCACCGATTGGTGTGGAGACTTTCCTTATGGAATGGAGGACTGGATGCACATGGCCTTTTGGCTCAGCAATTGGCAGGAGATACATTATTATTATTATTATTATTATTATTATTATTATTATTATTATTATTATTATTATTATTATTATTATTATTATTATTATTATTATTATTATTATTATTATTATTATTATTATTGGACACCGTGATAGCCCAGTGGTCAAGTCCTGTCGCCAGTTCGATTCCCGTCGGTGCCACCAGTATTTTCATTGAACATACCGGTCCGTCTGGAAGTGTTGGAACTGCCCTTGCGGGGGTTCTTCGTACTCCCCTCACGGGTGAGACGATGGGGGCGCATGTGCAGATTTGCATCAGCCATTGACAGAGAAGCACTATTATTATTATTATTATTATTATTATTATTATTATTATTATTATATTATTATTATTATTATTATTATTATTATTATTATTATTATTATTATTATTATTATTATTATTATTATTATTATTATTATTATTCTGGGCGCGCACCGCGATCGCCTAGTGGTTAAGTTCAAATTCAACACCATCTGGGACCTGTCGCACTTCGATTCCCGACGGTGCCAGTGTTTCAAAGTATGTTTTCTTTGAAAGTATTGGCCCGTCTGAAGGATTGGAGCTGCCCTGCGGGAGTCAAATCATCTCCTCTGCCGTCTTTGTTTTCTCATTTTTGTCCTCCTTTCATTCTTTTGTTTTCACTTATTATTATTATTATTATTATTATTATTATTATTATTATTATTATTATTATTATTATTATTATTCTCAGCATTACTATTACTATTTTGATTATTATCATTATTACTATTATTATCATTATTATTATTATTATTATTATTATTATTATTATTATTATTATTATTATTATTATTATTATTATTATTATTGTTATTGGGGGATGCAGAGGGCCAGCTGCTCAGTGCTCCGGCCTAAAACCAAACCCCCTATAATGGTTCCGAGGCTATGTCGTTGTGTTGTTTTTATAAGGCACACACCACGTGGGATCAAAGGGGTATATACATTCCGCGATCTAGGGGCTGTGATGTTGGGTCGAGGGATGGAGGCGCATGGCCCTTGGGCTCAGCCATGACAGATCAATAAAATACTATTATTATTATTATTATTATCATTATTATTATTATTATTATTATTACTATTATTATTATTATTATCATTATTATTATTATTATTATTATTATTATTATTATTATTATTATTATTATTATTATTATTATTATTATTATTATTATTATTATTATTATTATTATTATTGTTATTATTATTATTATTATTATTATTATGGAGGGGTGCACAGTATGGCACCCCACGGGAAGAGGAGGTGGTTGGGCCTCTTCCCACTGGTTTCGAGGCTATGTCGTTGTGTTGGCTCCGAGGCTATGTTGTTGTGTTGGTTCCGAGGCTATGTTGTTGTGTTGGTTCCGAGGCTCTGTTGTTGTGTGGGTTCCGAGGCTATGTCGATGTGGGTTCCGAGGCTATGTTGTTGTGTTGGTTCCGAGGCCATGTCGTTGTGTTGTTTTTTATAAGACATACACCACGTGGGATCAAAGGGGTATTTACATTCCGCGATCTAGGGGTGGTGACGGGTTTCGAGGCGTCCCAGATACTTACCACAAAACGTCCTCATGCGCTGGCAGACCGCATGAAATGTCTGCTACCCCTGTGAGTACCTCCATGCGGGACCTACCCAGTCTCGTGGAGCTCTCACGCGGGGAAGATCAATGATTTGTAGTTGATTTCCTGCAAGGTACCCGACACTGTGCGGGTAGTAGGAACTTCCTTTTGGGGCCTTCTATGCAGGATGGTTAGAGTCACTCTTCCCTCTCCAACATACTCACTGTAGTCCCTGTTGGGTCGAGGGATGGAGGCGCATGGCCCTCGGGCTCAGCCATGACAGATCAATATATATTATTATTATTATTATTATTATTATTATTATTATTATTATTATTATTATTATTATTATTATTACTATTATTATTATTATTATTATTATTATTATTACTATTACTATTACTATTACTATTACTATTACTATTATTATTGCATTATTATTATTGTTATTATTATTATTATTATTATTATTATTATTATTATTATTATTATTATTATTATTATTATTATTATTATGATTATTATTATTATTATTATTATTATCATTCAGCCCAATGGTCTCAAGGCGTTAAACTGTGACGCCAACTCATAACCCGTTGGTGGTAGATGCTGGGGAGGAGGGTCGTTGCGCGCGTAAAAGATCTTAAATTCCGCATATGCTGGTTGATAGCCCAGGACCCAGCAGACACCAGATTGTTATGGGTGGGGTTTCGAGGCAGCTCTAGCAACCGCGCTTGGTGTATGCACTTGCACATTCGGTGACGTCTTGCAAGAGATTGCTGGGACTGCGGAATAACCTCGGCTTAGTGCAGTCTTGCCCTCAGGAGCTCCATCGGTGGCCCCGATCATCAGGCGAGAGACTGACACGGGGGGTGGAGGACCTCGAACAAGGGTATGGGAGGCTTATGTCCGTTGAGGATATGCCATTAGCTGCATCAGTACGCCTCAGATATAGTATTATTATTATTATTATTATTATTATTATTATTATTATTATTATTATTAGGGAGTACATAGGCCATCGGTCCTTTCCATGGGCTGATTGGTATAAAGCTCCTAGAGTAATGTTCTATGCCGTCACTTCCTTTATTCCACCGATTGGTGTGGAGACTTTCCTTATGGAATGGAGGACTGGATGCACATGGCCTTTTGGCTCAGCAATTGGCAGGAGATACATTATTATTATTATTATTATTATTATTATTATTATTATTATTATTATTATTATTATTATTATTATTATTATTATTATTATTATTATTATTGGACACCGTGATAGCCCAGTGGTCAAGTCCTGTCGCCAGTTCGATTCCCGTCGGTGCCACCAGTATTTTCATTGAACATACCGGTCCGTCTGGAAGTGTTGGAACTGCCCTTGCGGGGGTTCTTCGTACTCCCCTCACGGGTGAGACGATGGGGGCGCATGTGCAGATTTGCATCAGCCATTGACAGAGAAGCACTATTATTATTATTATTATTATTATTATTATTATTATTATTATTATTATTATTATTATTATTATTATTATTATTATTATTATTATTATTATTATTATTATTATTATTATTATTATTATTATTATTATTATTATTATTATTATTCTGGGCGCGCACCGCGATCGCCTAGTGGTTAAGTTCAAATTCAACACCATCTGGGACCTGTCGCACTTCGATTCCCGACGGTGCCAGTGTTTCAAAGTATGTTTTCTTTGAAAGTATTGGCCCGTCTGAAGGATTGGAGCTGCCCTGCGGGAGTCAAATCATCTCCTCTGCCGTCTTTGTTTTCTCATTTTTGTCCTCCTTTCATTCTTTTGTTTTCACTTATTATTATTATTATTATTATTATTATTATTATTATTATTATTATTATTATTATTATTATTCTCAGCATTACTATTACTATTTTGATTATTATCATTATTACTATTATTATCATTATTATTATTATTATTATTATTATTATTATTATTATTATTATTATTATTATTATTATTATTATTATTATTATTATTATTATTATTATTATTATTATTATTGTTATTGGGGGATGCAGAGGGCCAGCTGCTCAGTGCTCCGGCCTAAAACCAAACCCCCTATAATGGTTCCGAGGCTATGTCGTTGTGTTGTTTTTATAAGGCACACACCACGTGGGATCAAAGGGGTATATACATTCCGCGATCTAGGGGCTGTGATGTTGGGTCGAGGGATGGAGGCGCATGGCCCTTGGGCTCAGCCATGACAGATCAATAAAATACTATTATTATTATTATTATTATCATTATTATTATTATTATTATTATTACTATTATTATTATTATTATCATTATTATTATTATTATTATTATTATTATTATTATTATTATTATTATTATTATTATTATTATTATTATTATTATTATTATTATTATTGTTATTATTATTATTATTATTATTATTATGGAGGGGTGCACAGTATGGCACCCCACGGGAAGAGGAGGTGGTTGGGCCTCTTCCCACTGGTTTCGAGGCTATGTCGTTGTGTTGGCTCCGAGGCTATGTTGTTGTGTTGGTTCCGAGGCTATGTTGTTGTGTTGGTTCCGAGGCTCTGTTGTTGTGTGGGTTCCGAGGCTATGTCGATGTGGGTTCCGAGGCTATGTTGTTGTGTTGGTTCCGAGGCCATGTCGTTGTGTTGTTTTTTATAAGACATACACCACGTGGGATCAAAGGGGTATTTACATTCCGCGATCTAGGGGTGGTGACGGGTTTCGAGGCGTCCCAGATACTTACCACAAAACGTCCTCATGCGCTGGCAGACCGCATGAAATGTCTGCTACCCCTGTGAGTACCTCCATGCGGGACCTACCCAGTCTCGTGGAGCTCTCACGCGGGGAAGATCAATGATTTGTAGTTGATTTCCTGCAAGGTACCCGACACTGTGCGGGTAGTAGGAACTTCCTTTTGGGGCCTTCTATGCAGGATGGTTAGAGTCACTCTTCCCTCTCCAACATACTCACTGTAGTCCCTGTTGGGTCGAGGGATGGAGGCGCATGGCCCTCGGGCTCAGCCATGACAGATCAATATATATTATTATTATTATTATTATTATTATTATTATTATTATTATTACTATTATTATTATTATTATTATTATTATTATTATTACTATTACTATTAATATTACTATTACTATTACTATTATTATTGCATTATTATTATTGTTATTATTATTATTATTATTATTATTATTATTATTATTATTATTATTATTATGATTATTATTATTATTATTATTATTATTATCATTCAGCCCAATGGTCTCAAGGCGTTAAACTGTGACGCCAACTCATAACCCGTTGGTGGTAGATGCTGGGGAGGAGGGTCGTTGCGCGCGTAAAAGATCTTAAATTCCGCATATGCTGGTTGATAGCCCAGGACCCAGCAGACACCAGATTGTTATGGGTGGGGTTTCGAGGCAGCTCTAGCAACCGCGCTTGGTGTATGCACTTGCACATTCGGTGACGTCTTGCAAGAGATTGCTGGGACTGCAGAATAACCTCGGCTTAGTGCAGTCTTGCCCTCAGGAGCTCCATCGGTGGCCCCGATCATCAGGCGAGAGACTGACACGGGGGGTGGAGGACCTCGAACAAGGGTATGGGAGGCTTATGTCCGTTGAGGATATGCCATTAGCTGCATCAGTACGCCTCAGATATAGTATTATTATTATTATTATTATTATTATTATTATTATTATTATTATTATTATTATTATTATTATTATTAGGGAGTACATAGGCCATCGGTCCTTTCCATGGGCTGATTGGTATAAAGCTCCTAGAGTAATGTTCTATGCCGTCACTTCCTTTATTCCACCGATTGGTGTGGAGACTTTCCTTATGGAATGGAGGACTGGATGCACATGGCCTT
>WBZZ01001064.1:512500-537500 GCA_019918135.1 Paulinella micropora | reverse complement strand
TCTATCTTCATATATATTATACTGATGTCAACCTTGCCCCCCCCCCCCCCCTCGGGGCAAAAATGAAGCACGCATTAAGCATTAAGGTAACTCTGGCGTGTACTATTTTTTTTTCTTTTCCTTTCAAATGAATTGAAAAACTATATCAATTATATCACACTTCCTGGTTATTTTGATTCCAAGTTGACTATGCGTCATGTATGTAAGATTCACACACTTCGTGAGTGTACACTGTCTTTGTACCAAGCAGATTGTTCATGCACGTAAGACACACACCTGGACATACACTGACGAAGTCAAAGCAAAACTCACCGGAAGGTCGGACGTCTCATGCACCACGACATCCAAAATCGCCAGCCTTTCTTCAGGTGCGCGCTCCTTCACGCCCTGCATCGCGCGCACAGAAGAAGAAGAAGAAGAAGAAGAAGAAGAAGAAGAAGAAGAAGAAGAAGAAGAAGAAGAAGAAGAAGAGATGATGATGATGATGATGATGATGAAGAAGAAGAAGAAGAAGAAGAAGAAGAAGAAGAAGAAGAAGAAGAAGAAGAAGAAGAAGAAGAAGAAGAGGAAGAAGAGGAAGAAGGAGGAAGAAGGAGGAAGGAGAAGGAGGAAGAGAAGGAAAGAAGGAAGTAGAAAAAAGGAGGGAGAAAGAAGGAAGAAGAAAGGAGGAAAAAGGAGGAGGAAGGACGAAGAAAGAAGGAGCAAAAAGAGAAAGAAAGCAAAAAAGAAAGACAGAATGAAGGACGAAGGGAAGCAAAAGAGGAAACAAAAGTGAAAAGGGGGAGAAAGGAAAGAAAGAAGGAGCAAGGAGCAAAGAGGAAGAAGAAACGAAAAAAAGAAAAAAAAACAAAAGGGAAACAAGGGGGGGGGGGGGTATGAAGAAAGGAAAGAAAGAAGGAGGAAGGAAAAGAAAAGAAATAAAAAAGGAAAAAAATAAATGAAAAAAAAAGAAAAGAAAGAAAAGAAACGAAAAAAGAAAAGAGAAAAAAGACAGAAAGAAAGGAGGAAAGAAACGATAAAAAAGAAATGAAGAAAGGAGGAAGAAAGAGAAAAGAAAAAATAATTTTCTTTAAAAAGGGGGAAAGGAAACAAATGAAAAAGTCAAAGAAATGTAAGAAAGAAAAGGAAAAGACAGAGAAAAAACGAATAGGAAAAAAGGGGAAAGAAAGAAGGAAGAAAAAGAAGAAAGTGGAAGAAGAAGAAGGATCCCATGCATATGGTGAAGTACTTTTGCCTTGGTTCTAGTTTCTCTGCTTTGGTTCTCCCTAGCCATGCCTTCTCTTTTTAGCAGTCTTCTTCTTCTTCTCCTCCTCCTCCTCCTCCTCCTCCTCCTCCTTCTTCTTCTTCTTCTTCTTCTTCCTCTTCTTCTTTTTCTTCTTCTTCTTCTTCTTCCTTCTTCGCCTTTGTCTTTTCTGCCTTTGTTCCTCGTCTTTGCCTTCTTCGCATTCTTCTTCTAAGCCGCCTCGTCTTCTTTCTTCCTCTTTTTCGCCGTCTTCTTTGCCTTTTGCATTCGCCTTCTTCGCCTTTCGCCTTCACCTTCTTCTTTGCCTTCGCCTTCTTCTTCGCCTTCGCCCGTCGCCTTCGACTTCTTCTTAGCTTTAGGGTTAGGGCCTTCTTCTTCTTCTTCTTCATCATCACCTTCTTCTTCTTCTTCTTCTTCTTCTTCTTCTTCTTCTTCTTCTTCTTCTTCTTCTTCTTCTTCTGGTGCATGATTGTTTGTGGGTGAGCATGCAAACATATTATGAATGTATTTGGACGCGGCATACATGCACATGCACTCCCGCATCCTCACTACGCTGTTTTAATGTAAATGCACCTTGCTTTTTTTCTTTTTTCTTTTCTTCTTGAATCGAAATGAGAATGTCGTTGCGTTTATATGATTTTTTCGTAAGTAATCATTTTCATATTCCACTAATCTATCTGTTTGACCGAATGAAGAGATTTCAACTGTTCGATATCCCCCTGCTCTCTGATAAACTTTGCAGCGTTGGCATGCCCATTTTTGGTGGCCGCGTACATGGGTAGTTTTCCCTCCTGCAACAACCATCGATTGAAACATTAAGGTGCGAATAAAATTGAATGATAGTCCAGCAATTTGGCAAATACCAAAGATCATATTGCACACAGCCAACTATGCACCCAATCGTCAACCAGACATATTTGCCGACAAACCTTGTTGACATGAAAGACATAAACAGGTGAAATTGAACCATTAACCCGCCACTCCAAGCCCGGCAACACACAAATACTCATCCATTCCTGAGTATACGACACCATTGACATTGACTTCCGCGCGCTTCGATTTGCAGCTGACTCCGGTCGCAGCTTGTGCAGTGGCTCATTCCAAAAGCTATCGACAACAACTTGCGTTCGTCACAACAGCAACAGCAACAACAACAACAACCACAACAACAACAACAACAACAAAAACAAAAAAAAAAAAAAAAAAAAAAAAAATCTATCTTATTGATTTTGTATACTGCGTGATACATGGGAGTGATGGGCACACACACATACAGTCTACCAGCCCATGTGATAATTATGTACACACGCATATTATATATATATAATATACATATTATTATTATAATATATATATGTATATATATATATATATATATATATATATCCATATAATGTGTGCCACCTTGGTGGAGCGATTAACGCTGGGCCTGGCGCCGAACTTCACAAGCTCCTGAATGATGATGATAAAGAAGAAGAAAGAAGAAAAGGAAGAAGAGGAAAGGAAAGGAAGGAGGGAAGAAAGGGACGCAAGTGAAGGAAGGGAAGGGAGGAGAACAAACAAAGGAAGCAGGCGAGAAAGAGAAAGAAAAAACAAAAAAAGAAGAAAGAAAGGAAGAAAGGAAGAAGAACAAAGGAAGGAAGGAAGAAAGAAAGGAAGGAAGGAAGAAAGGAAAAAAGAAGAAAGGAAGGAAAAAGGAGAGAAGAAGAAAAGAAGAAAGGAAAGAAGGAGAAAAGAAGAAAGAAAGAAAGAAAGAAAAGAAAAGAAGGAAAGAAAGAAAAGAAAAGAAGGAAAGAAAGGAATAAACAAATAAATAAATAAATAAATAAATAAATAAAGAAAGAAAAAGAAACAAGAAGGTACATGTACATGATGATGATGATGATCATGATATATGTACATATGTGGTATATGTAAGTATGCTTTACATCATTTCTGTGTGTTTTGTATGTACATACTTATGTATGTATGTATGTGTGCATGTATAAATGCTATCTATTTTGTATATTTCTAAATTTTAGGAATGTAATCAAATGTATAAATACATGTGATTTATCCTTTGCATACATTCATCCCACTGGTAAATCTTTTCCAATTAAAAGCGCGAGCGTAAAAAAATGCATGAGTTACATCACCTCGAGGACGGGCAAATGACCCCCTTCCGCAGCAATATAAAAGGGCGACACTCCGTTCTGCAAAAAAAAGCCCCACATAAAACGATTTTCTGTTTTGGCAACGAGACCAAAAAGCACGCGATGGTTTGGACCAATGATGATTATACTTCAGCTAGCAGATTACTAAGTTGGTAGGGTTCACGGTGAATTATAAGCGCACAAAATTCTGATAATGCACGGCTTTCAGTCTTTTTTGCATGGTCAGGGCACGCATAGCTTGGTCGCTAGCATGCTTGATAGATAGAAATGTACATAGACAAACAGACCGAAAGATAGATAAATAAACAAGGAGATAGGTATATATGCCAGCTTCAGCCAGTCCATGTAAATTGCAGAGTTTCAATGCGCATACATACATACATATGAACAACTGCCGAAGAGACAAGTATAACGGTTACAAGATATTCAAGCCCAACATGAAACTGGCTATGTATGCATGTAATAGTGTATGTATATATGTATTTATGTATTGTATAAACTTACTTCGTCTTCATAGAGAACGTTGGCACCACTCCTTGCTAATAACCCGACAATGTTGCTGTAACCGTGTTTGGAGGCCACAAAAATAGGAACAGTGCTGCGCTGTTGGCTGTTCTGTTGGTTCACGTTGGCACCGTACTCCAACAGAATCTGCGCAACCAATCAACAACAAGAACAGCAACAACAAAAACTCTCACATGTCCAGGCATCGCTTTCATAGCTTAGTGTTGGTACAAGGAGTCTGAGTCGTTCAAATCCCATGCTGCCGACAAAGTATGTATCAATTATAGGCAGAGGTAACAAAGAAAAAAGTATAATAATGCATACACTAGATGACTACCAATGCAATCAAACGTAGCAGTTAATGATAGTAAAAAGCAAGCTTTACAATGGTTATAGTAGTAATGCGAAGCAGCAGCGGCAGAAGTATTAGTATTAGTTATTAGTATGTAGTAGTAATGGAGTAGTAGTGGGGGGAAATGGAAAGTGTACCCCCCCCCCCTCCCCCCCCTCCTCCAGCATTTCCGCGCCCTGTCGGAATAAATGATGGTTTGTGGGGACCAGGAGGAGTTGGGAGCTCATATTTGCAGGGTGGCTAGCTCCCGACTCGATGTTGATGCTGGTGTATGTTTTTGGAATTCGCGCAAAACTTTGCGTCAGGGGAGTGTCCTGAATACCAGAATTCCTTGTTTTTTGGCAGTACTTGCCGGTACCTCCGGCAATTGAAAACGTACCCTGTCGATGGGGCAGGGAGGGTGCCCCCCCTGCCCCCCCCCCCCCCCACACACACACACACATACACACACACCCCGGGGAAACCCAGCCCATCAAAGTACGTACCCCACGCAAATAACCGGCACCGAAATGAACGGCTGAGAATGCTCCAAGGCTCTAAGAGTTGTGCCAGTAAGGCTTTCGCCGGTTACCTCCGGCAAGTGAATGTACCCTGTCGACTGTGGAAAGGGGGGGGCCTCCTCCCGGGTACCCAGCCCGGCCGTTGTACGGACCCAAATCTAATTAGCCTGCACCAAAATGAATGGCTGAGAATGTTCCAAGGCTCCCAAAATTGTGCCAGAAGAGTTGGGAGGCTGATATTTGGTTTTCACAACCTCGGGACGCGCTCTGGGTAGCGAACGAGTTGAAGTACGAAGACTCAGTGGCAAAGTAGTGTCAAAATGAATGACTGAGAATACTCCAAGGCTCTAAGAGTTATGCCAGAGGGGTTTGGCTATTGACAAGTAAGGAAAGAAAAAGTCATTTTCTGGCCTCTCGCTCCCTCCCCTCCCGCACCCCCCCCCCCCTCCAAACTTTGGCTTTTGTTGTTGATGTTGTTGTTGTTGTTGTTGTTCCGGAACAACATTGGTACATGGGACCAAAAAATATAAAAAGAGTGGGAAGGAAGCGGAGAATTGGGTAATAGAGCTTTTTTAGGCTGGAGGAGGGGGGGGGGGGGGAGGGAGACTTTTGGGCAGCTACGCTACACGAGAACTGGAGACAGGTGAAGGGGGAGAGAGGGAGGGGGGAGGGTGTGGGAAGGGAAATTTGGCATGGATTGTGGCTGCCACAGTAAAGATAGGGGGCAGTGGCCAACAACAGCTGGCCAACACCCGTTCCGCGACCCCCAGCTCCTCTGTAACCGCCTCGCCCTCAAACACCCGTTCCGCGACCCCCAGCTCCTCCGTAACCACCTCGGCCTCAAAAAGCCGTTCCGCGACCATCTACCCCTCCTCCGTAACTTCCTCGGCCTCATCCCTAACCGCCTCGGCCTCATCCCTAACCGCCTCGGCCTCATCCCTAACCGCCTCTCGCTCATCCCTAACCGCCTCGGCCTCCACCACCCGTTCCGCGACCGTCTCCACCTCCGTAACCGCCTCGCCCTCAAA
Organism: Paulinella micropora; assembly: GCA_019918135.1. Taxonomy (NCBI): domain Eukaryota; phylum Cercozoa; class Imbricatea; order Euglyphida; family Paulinellidae; genus Paulinella; species Paulinella micropora. The sequence goes on along the minus strand of WBZZ01001064.1, from coordinate 531,720 downwards.
CACCCTTTCTGCAACCGTCTCCACCTCCGTAGCTGCCTCTGCCTCCACCACCCTTTCTGCAACCCCCAGCTCCTCCGTAGCTGCCTCGGCCTCGACCACCCGCTCCGCGACCCCCAGCTCCTCCGTAACTGCCTCGGTCCCGATGCCAATCGGCCCGGTGATCAGGCGCGATCTATCCGGGCTCGGGCTGGCTCTGTCCCCGGACGGCGAGCTCGAGCCTGTCCTGCGCGTAGTGGTCGCCGCCAACGACCTCTTGCAGCGGGAGCCCGCGGACCTCATTTACGAGGAACTGCAACTCCTGTACTTAGAAGACCACTGCCGCACAGGCGGGATCTTACCGGCGGGTCCCTTTCCCTCGGCCTTGTCTTCCAACGGCTCCCTGTCAGCATCACTGCTCGGGCTCGACTTTTTGTACGCGTCGCTTTGCCAACTCACGCGCCTCTAGGACGGACGGCAGTACTTGGGGGGCCAGCTCTGGCTGCAGCGCACACGTGCGCTCTCGTGGCTAGGGCTGTCCCAGAATCAGACCGCACGCCTGCCGCTAAAATTCAAACTCCAGTTACAGAACCGGTTGCTAATAGCGGCTGGCAACCGTTTCGCAACAAAACTGCACTGACCTGACAACACAGCTGGCCTGCAACGCTACCGATGCCAAGGTCGTCAGGCTACTGCTCCTGCCCGGAGGTGCACGTCGGCGGCTCGCCTCCTCAGCGCCACGGGTCCTGCTCGAATTTAGCCTGCGGGCTCCACCATTGGGGCTCGAGTGGCAGAGCGCCGAAGCGGAATGTAGTGAAGTTGGGAAAGGTAGCTGGCTCTGCGGGCTGTAATCGCCGCAGCACACCCGCGCGGACATGTACGCGATCCGAGATGGACGGCGTTTGCGGCTCGAGACCATCGAGTTCAGCCTGGAACTGCCAATAGATATAGCGGTGCCGGCAGGAGCCGCTCTGTTCGCGAGCAGCACGGCCCCGCTAGCGCGTGGCTGCCCTTGTCTATCTGTCGTCCTTCTGCCATGCCTGGGCTTTTTGCTGCAGGCCTGGCTCATCTACAATCGCAAAAAGAGGGGCAACGATTCTGCACGCGGAAGCAGCGCGGAGAGCGGTCCCCCCGCACACCTGCGCACCCAGGAACAGTTCCCCGCCGTCTAAAACCTTCCTCCTCCCCTCCCGCCCCCCCCCCCCGGCCCGTTTCCCCCCGACACTTTTTTTATCGGTTGTTGGGGAGCTTGGGCGGGGGTGGGAGGGGGGGGGGAACGGGTCAACAAAAAGAGTAGTGCCAACGCTTTTTTGTTGTTGTTGTTGTTGTTGTTGTTGTTGTTGTAGAAAAAGTAAACAACCCTAGTATCTACAACGAAAATGCAATTAGACAATACCAAATGCTTGTCTGCCCAGCGGGAAACGAGCGTGTGAAAAAAGGATTCTGCAGAAACGGTACAAAACAACACAAGGAAAAAGAAGAACGGACAAAAGGAGGGGGCGGTGCATGCCCCCGCGTTATTTCGAAGCAGTTGGGGATCCTTCTTCCCCCTCCCCCCACAAAGAAATGTAGTCTACCCTTCCCCCCCCCCCCCCCCCCCCCCCCGCGCAGCCGTTCCCCCCGTTGAAAAACATACAGACTTGTTTTTTTCTCTGTTAACACAAAATACTTGTTTTGCTCCAAATTCTGTTTTTGTTTTTTGGGGGTGGCAAAAAAAGACTTAGAGGCGAGGCTCACCAGAAAAAAAAATTGTAAGAAATGTCATTGAGGCAAGAGGTTGGCTTGCACTTGCCTTGTTTTCCATCACGACCGCAGCGGCCGTCATAGTACTGGCGCACAGAGCGCATTTGCTTTGGTGCTCAGTTGTATCTCGCTATGCTTTGGGCTGGTGGTTGCTAGAATGTCTAGCGCTACTGTGCCCCTGGCTGCCGCCTGCTGGCCAGGCCGCTCTGAAGTGGACCGCGCGGTCCTTTGATGGCGCGCGCACGGTGACACTGTGGGCGTTCGTGCTGTGGGCTCATTGCCGCGTGGGCTCGGCGCTGTGCCTGTTTTGGCTGTCTAGGCTAGAGTGCAAGCTTTTTCCGGGGCAACCGCGCGGGTGGCACGTCGCGAATGGCGCCGCGCTTACTTTTGTGCCGCTCACTGCGGGCGCCTGCCTGGCCTACTTGCCCGTGGACAAGGCGCTGGTTTTGTTGTGCCTGGCCGCGCAGGCCGCGGTCTGGCTCTGGTGCCTGCTGCTGTCGGCCCTGCGCCTGCTTGCGCCCCAGCGCGCGGACGTGTGTCTTTGGTGCGTGAGCCTAGCTCAGCTCGTAACCGCGGCCGCTTCCGTGCTGGCAAAGGGCTTCCACGCCGAGGCCACCGTCACCCTGTACGTGAGCACGGCGGCACTGGCCGCGTGGAGCGGCGCACGGCTGAAACCGCTGCCCGAAAACCTGGATTTACGGCCGCTGCGCCGGTCTCAATGAAATCCTCATCGAGTAACTGCCGCGCTTGTTCTTCTGCGATCTTTGCTTCATGTATACTCAGATTTGCCCGTCGTGGCGCCGGGGAAGGCTCAGCACCTGGTATTTTACAAATAACCGCAGTGAAGTCTTCCGGCTTGACACCTCCCGCTTGAGGGGGGTCAAAAATCATTTTGTTCGCCTTCAATCTCTCTTTCAGAACCTCTTTCTCCTTCTCCGTACCTGCTCCTCCTGCCAATTTCTCGGCTATCGCCGCCTTAAACTCCTCCTCTGACATTCTCTTGTGATGCTTGAGGGGTGCTCTGTCCTCCTCCAAGCCCAACTCTTCTTCTGATATATCGTCCATTCCCGTTTTTTCATATGTGGCAGTGTCTGGTTCGTCGTCCTCCGCCAGACCTACCAACATATCTATTAATCTCGCATATTGCAACGGAGCTTTTCGGGTGTAGAAACCATCGAAGCATGTGAATGCTTGAGGAATCAATTTCAACTTGTCCTGGTCTCTGAGCTTCCGCCTGTATGCACTGCTCTGCTCACGAGTCCCGAGACGACAAGCCACCACTAAGTGTTGCTTCCGTGAGGGCACCGGTATCGGATGATCAATAAGCCGGTCCCGTATCTCCTGCGCCCATATCGCCTTCTCATTGTACGGGAGTATGACCGTATATGGTTTATTATTTTCAAAAAGAGTGCGCAGGCACTTTTTCACTTCTGTCAGTGAGCGCGGCCACGTAGGCTCGTCACCCCAGAATTCGGTAATAAAGCTTTTAATATCTTCTGCCGGGATATCAGGGAGTCGTCCCCTTCTCCTCGGTATAAACTCCTGTCTGTCCTTCTCTTCCACCTTTACGTGAAAGCAATACCCGTTGGTAATATATACATCGGCCCCTGCTCCTTCTTCAAATCTCGCCAGCGATGGGCACCTTTTTCCCATGCATATAATCTCCTCTTTCCTCTTTTCAATGAGATCGTCTATCGACTTTTTATCCCATTGTGTAGAGACTGTAGCCGTATAGACCTCCGCCTCTCTCTTGTCTGACAGGTTTGAACCATCTTTAGACACCGCGTCCGTTGGCATATATGCCTCATATACGTGTGTAATGGCCACCTGTTTCCCTTCCGATGCTACCCCTAGGTGTAGGGCCTCGTATGAGTCGATAGCATGGAGAGAGTCGACAGTATATTCTTCTCCTGGCTCTACGCCGTATATGACTCTTTTGGCGGCGCAATCAATCACTACGTTCATTGTCGCCAGTTGGTCGTACGACAAAAGAACAGATCCGTGGTATTCGGGGACAACGTATAAGTCCACTCGATATACTCGTCCGGATTTCAATTTAAAATTTAAAGTGATGATGCCCGTTATATCCGTCCGACTACTAACTCCTTTCAAGGTGCCAGATGATTTTTTCATACTAGTTTCTAACCACGCATGGTGTTTCGTAGTAAATTTCCGGCCGATAATATTAATATTCGCCATAGTATCATTACCAACGTTTATAAAGGTATTTAATGTTTCACAAAAAAGGTTCGTATAGCATAAAGCGTCTGGCCGGTGACTTTTTAAGGCCAATACAAGGAGCTTGTGTTCTAAAATTTGTATCCTTTTCTCGAGGTTCGCCTCCTCCTCCCTTTCCGCCGTTTTTGTAATGTCTTTTTGGGTATTGTTTACAGGCGAAGGATGATTGTCCTTGCTTTCTCTGTTTGAGACCGTGAGGAGAGGTTGATGTCCTCCATCCTCCTTGTCTATTGTCTGTCTCGGCAAGTTGATAAGATTAACTGCCGGTTCTATTCTTACTTTCTTCGGCTGTGGCTGCGACAGGCCCGCCTGTTTTCTCTTTGCCAGCGCTTTACTCGCCTGCCTATTAGCAGCATGCACTGTTTGTTGTCGTGATGGGTGTACTGGTATTGTACTACCTTTGAGTTGGTCTGTGGCCTGCTGTGGGCTCTTAGACTCACTGGTACCCTTGATTGGGACCTGCACAACGGTGTATCGTGCAATGCATGTTGTTCTGTTTCCCCCCTCCTTCTCTAGTCATTGGACTACCTCAAATCTGTTACCTGAGTCGGCATCAGTGTCGGTAGTGGTTGCGCCTGATGTCGCATAGGCCTGTGGTGCTGAGGAACTCGAGCTTGAGCTCGAGCCGTCTGCCCAGCCCCCATCTCTGTGGTACGGGCGCTCTGCGCTGCCGTATCCACCTCGGCCATCCCATCTTCCTCCTCCTCTACCTTGAAATACACCTCTTCCTCCTCCTCTTCTCACAAATCCTCCCCCCCGCGAGTGTATGTGCCTCGTGCGAAAGGGGCTCCTCCTCCTCGATTGATTCCTCTCCCTCCTCCTTCCTCGTGTTCCACCTCTTCCTCTACTTGCGGCTTCTATGGCTGCCGTCTTCTGATCATCTCTAGCGAAAAGAGAATTGATCGCGTCAGCTAGTTCGTGGTCATGGTCCGCGACATCCTGTAATTTCCACCCCTGATCCTTGCGCAGTCGGCGCAGAACGGCGACGGTGTTGGTTTCGTCCGACCGTACGTTCTTGAGGAGTGTATTTCGGATGCGGGTGTCCTCGACATCGTGGTTGTACGGGCATTTCTTATTTGTGTGTTTGAAGCATTGTGCCCGTGCCCACCAACGAATACAAGGTGTGTTAGCTTCACGACTGTTCTCTCTTGGTCGCTTTCCTAGAGATCGTTGCGTATGTGCGGCTTGCGGTTGAGCAGAAGCCGATGCAGAACCGATCAAGGATGCTGTCTGGCTGTCGAGCCTCTGACAAGCGGTCATTACTTCGGTCCACAACATTTTTGGGCTCACTGCCTTAGTCGTGGCCTCAAAGACGCTCATCTCCAAAAAGTTCAAGTGCTTTACCTTGTCGAAGGTTTTGCAGTCTTGCATGAGCAGTGTGAGCTTATTTTTGTTATAGACGTGCAAAGCACTGAGGAAATATAGGAGTATGGCTTTGTGGTTATAAAAGAGAGTGTACTGGGTGCCCACATTTGTTAAGACAGATGCAAGCTGAGTGACAGACTGCAACTGCTCCGATACTAAGTCGAAAATTTCAAACCCAATCAATGTGCCAGTGCACAAGTGTTGGTATCCACTTGCCTTAAAGTATCGAATGAGGGCAGCAATGGCCAGAGTACAACTCATCTCTGCATGTCCACCTTTCCTTGCTAGCTCCTCCTCTCCTCTGTACTTCTCGTAAGTTGTACGATCAAAACCAGCTCCAAGGAGGGATCGATCACAGAGATGTTCTAGGACATCATACTCCTGCTCCACCTCACACTGGTTTTGCTGGAAGCATCTGTCCATCTCATTGAACTTAGTCATGAGGGTCTTCTCTGTGTCAGCCTCATTGGCAGTGATAGCATAGAGCTTAAGGCCCCCTCCCCCAATTTTGATTTTAGCTAGGGCTGCCTGCAGCGCCTGCTTTTTCTTCTGGGAGTCAGTCAAGTTAATTACTGTCCCTCCCCCTTGGGGTCCTCCTCCTGTGGATCCTCCTCCTGCTTTCTTGGGAGCTGGGTTAGATGTGGTAGGTGGAGCCGTTGGCTGTGGAGCCACCCGTGCTACTGCCATTGCCACAGCTATCTTCTCCTTCTGCTCCTTCTCCTCTTTCTGTCTCGTCTCTTCTTCTTTCACCTGTCGTGCTAGATGAGTCACGAACTGTGCAAGCCCTGTGGCACTAGAGAGGAAGTGTGCCTTTTCTCTCATGGAAGACTTATCAGCTCTGTTATTATTTGGGATTGTTGTGAGAGGGCCTTTAATAAGAGTGTGATTCTTCGTGTGGGCCCATTGTTTCAGTGTTGGTTTTTTCTCCTTCCCCTCAAAGAGGCCCTTATGGAGTTGTGTGAGGCGTTCAAGCACCTGACAAGACTGGTCAACCTCCTCGTAAACAGGATGTTGCCTTGTGTTGTCTTTCAGTGCTTTGTACATTTCGTTGTAAGCCCGTGTGAAGGCAGTTACAAAAGCCTCAAGGGCAAACTCAATGCCACTTTGGTTTCTACCTTCGAACTTTCTTTCTAGATTCTTGATATCAGTGGGGACACCACAGACAGACAGCCATGCTGCAGTTGTGCGTTTATTTTTCCACTGTATGTTTGTGCGTTCATAAAATTCCGCAACGAGCACAGCAGCGTAGATGTCGTATATGTCGCACAGTGTAAGAGTGTCGCCATACTTGATATCCTGCAATGGCACTCTTTCGTGCTCAAACCTCACTTTGTTGAAGAGAGGCTTCGCAAGGCAGGGAATTTCGATCAGGAGGTTGCTTTGACCTTGTCCTGGTCTATTCCTTTTCTCGTAAGGAATGTAGATGTGTGTTTTATAATAGGTTGGGTAGTTAAGGAAGAAGGACTCTTCATCATCATATGTAGCTAACTGTTCCCATGTATTTGGGATATTCTGGCCAACATCCTCCATCTCTCTCTCTGCCTCTGTCAGTGGAGAGCCTCCAGTCTGACCTGCACTCGCTTCTTGTGCATTACCCCCCCCCCCCCCCCCCCCCCTGTCGACTCTACATCGGCTGTATACGTATACTCCTCTCTCTCCTCTCCATCTCTATCCCCCCTCTCTTCTGAGTACTGAGTCTCCTGCTCCTCTCCTCCCTCACTAGGACCATAATCAGTTGGTGTCACACCAGCCTGCTCATTCTCGTCTTCCATCTTATGTTATGAGAGTCACGTCTGCTTCTTTTCCTCTGTTATTCGTATCACTCTATGCAACCTTCTTCTCCTTCTTCCTTTTCTCTGTTGAAATAGTTATGGGGCGTCAGGCCCTACACAGAGATAACGATAGTTTGGTCAAAAGAGCTGTTTTGTAGAAGTCAGTCTGTCGTCGGACAGTGCTTCGAGATTTGCCTTGCTCTTGTGTGAGAGATGTGTAATCTCCTCTGGTTTCTGCAGAGAAAATGCAAGGAAAATGGTTCAGAACAGAGAGTGGGAGTGCTTTGCTCGTTTCTCCTCCGTCTGTGTGTTTGTCTGATGTTTGTTTCGCACTTATCCTACTTGGCTTTATGCAAGCAGCAAGAGGGAGTGGAGTAGGTGTGGTCTGGTGTCTTGTAGAAGAGCACACAGAAGCCAAATGTGCACAAGGCTAAAGGTTATGCCAGCTTGTGACAAATTGATCGCTTGTTTGTAAGTTTTCTTGTTTGAGGATGAGAAGGAGTGTTTGTTTTCGTCTGATGTCTGTGCGACAGATCAGCGAAAAATAAATTTGTGCTTATCTGATGTCTGTACGACAGATCAGAAAAGAAATCAGCCTTTAGCTATGGACTCCAAATGTACTATCCCCAACGACAGCTCAATGGAAGAGTAAGTCGGTAATATAACCAAACACAGTCCTCAAAAAAGAGAATGATGTCTCGTTATATTAGCTCAGTGACGCAAAGACAAAAAGCCGCCAAAAGACCAGGATCAAATTGGCATTTCAGACGTGTCCGGCCAGACGAAATCTATAAATAAGTTTTTTACCGGATAATTCGGGGGGTGATGTCCACAACATACATACATGCATACATGCATACATACATACATACATACGTACATATTCATACATACATCATACATACATACATACATACATACATGCATGCATGCATGCATACATACATACATACATACATAAATACACGCATGCCGCATGCATGCATGCATACATACATACATACATACATGCATACATACATACATACATGCATACATGCATGCATGCATACATGTATACATACATGTATATATAAATACATACATACATACATACATACATGCATGCATACATACATGCATACATACATACATACAATGTACATACATAAATACATACATACTTCGGGGGGGGGGGGGGAGGGGGGGGGGGGACGGCTCACGAGAGGGAGAGAGAGAGAGAGAGAGAGAGAGAGAGAGATAAGAGGACAGATCAAGCAGTGTTTACGCGACGAACAGGACAAAAACTAGAAGAAAAACAATAGATAACAGGACCAACGTACAGAAAAGGCACACATACTCTCAGAAGCAAGTGATATTTTTTCGAACTTTTTTCACCCAACACAAGACAACGACAAAAACAAACAACAGTTATATGCTAGAGCAAGAAAGAGTAGGAACTTCCGACACAAGCTCGAACAGGAAAAGTAGTGAAAACCACAACCAAAAACAGGTTGATGATGTTTTTGTGAAGACCAAAGGGAAAATCAAAAAACACTGTTGGATCAAGTTATGACCTACACTACCAGCCAAGTCTAATGTTGTATTTCTGCTGGTCGAACAGGGGCAAGGACTAGATGAGGGGTGTTGCAGAAGGTGTTTTCATAAAAATCGCCCATGACACAGAAAATCAAGCACTACTTTATTTTTGCGTCTGCGAGTCCGAAAAAAAGCGTCACATAATAATAACGACTTTAGACACATTTGAGCATTCACAACAGCTTTCCATAAACCTCCCCACGTGCAGTACACAACAAAAACAACAGGGCAGCCATACTCGAAAATTCACTGAAAAAAGGTGCTTTTGCTGCGCAAGCTGGCAAAAACCTCATTTCACAGCACACACAACATGAGCTTCTCCCCTCTCTCCTAGGTCTTCTGTTTTTAAAAACAAAGACCTAGGTGGTGCATGTCGTTATATGTATGATGATGTGCATGAATATGCTTGAAGATGGTAGGCATGAGGCGTGATTATGCTATAATGATGTATATGTGTGTGGTGTAATGTGTGTGTGTGTGTTTTGCTTTCCACCCTTTTCTCACCACCACCACCCAAGCGAAAAGACATATAAAAGATGGGTGGGTGGGTGGAATTATTCAAAAAACAACCGTAAAATTTGCTCTAAGCACTTTTGTGCTAGAGCGAAAAATCAAATCTGAGGGTGGAGGGGTTGTCTTTGTAATGTTTAAAATTTTGGAGCGGGAACAATAGTTCCCGCTTAATTTATTACCGTAATTAACCCTGCAGCGTTCACTTTTCAGTCTCCCTTACGGCCCACCCACTGATATTTGTGAAATGACGCTTTTGCTGCGCAAGCTGGCAAAAACCTCATTTCACAGCACACACAACATGAGCTTCTCCCCTCTCTCCTAGGTCCAGTAAAGACCTCTGACTGCAAATGCCAAATTTTTCCGACCTTCCCAGTCGGATTGCCTTATTTTTCCCGAATCATACCACAATCATTTGGCAAAAAGGAAGTACTTTACAGCATATAGGCGATCTCAACGTAACGGCGGTTTTGCAAACGTAACGGCGGTCTGCTGACTTAAGATTTTTGGTGCATCTTGCATAACTTTCCTTTATGGGAGTGTTTATGTGGTCGAACGACTGCTTCGCCAGCAGTATCGCTGTTCTTTCCAGTGCGACCTTGTTACCTCAGTCACTGCATGTGTGCTGTAGGTCCGCATAGCGGAGGGGGGGGCTGTCCTCTTTCGCAGAGCCACCAGATCCATACCGACCTCCGCCTCCACAACAATTGTGTGTCTCCGTCTCTGTCGTATCGCTGTCTGCTATGAGCCTATATTCTGTGTTTCGTCTCTTTTTCCTTTTGTGTCTGTTTGCCAGTGTGCATGTCTACGCGAGTGTAGCTCTCTAATTTCCTTCTTCTGGTTGGGTTTGTATCCTTCTTGATGTCAAAATGCACAGATTTGTGTGCCGCTGTCGTGTGATTGATAATAACTCCGATGTCAAGTCGCTGGAAGTCGATTACATGTATCATAGTGTCCTTACCATCGTAAGTTGTTGTAGTAAGAATAATAATTAATAGTATGTAGTTGTCGTTTTATGTTGTAATGTTTAGCGTTTTCTTGCAAACAATTGCATGTTTTTTCAAAATGCTGTCAGCACCTACGTTTTTGGTGTTGATTCTCTTATGATATGGATGTAAGGACATACTGATAGTGTCGAACCGACGCAGCACCCGTTTTTCTATTATCGACCCATGTGCCTGTCTCTGTTATGTTTGTAAAACGTATTTAACTAAAAAGTAGGGGACTGTATATGACTTTCTTTTGCAATGGTTGACACTTGGGACACAATACTACTCTATCAGTTACAGTAGCAAGTGGTAGTGCTTATACAATAGTATCTACAGGCAGGGTTACAGTTTTACATCATATCGTCCCAACACGATTTAAATCCGCCAGCTGTATGTCAATCTAGTGTGTTTCCAAATCAATATTTACTAAAAAAAATGTTTATGCTCTTCCAATGCAGACAATACTGTGCGCCATCATTAACTGACACGTGGTAGTCATTAAAAAAAAACCCCCCGCTTTCGCGTATGAGAGGGTCGATTTAGTTGATTACGTTGCCGGTCTGTAAGACGCGTGTGATTGTTAGCTTGCTTTCCAAGTTATGTCACGCAGGTATTTGTACACGCACGAACTTTTGTCTGACCACAGTCCTTGCCTTCTTATTGCGTAGATTCTCATTCCCAAACGAGCCGCTTCAGTCGCGGACCCGATTCTATTTGAATGGGATGCGTATATCGCTGGATCCAATCCAATTGCAGCAACTTTCTTTTTCAAGAGACTTGATGGGGTGCCAGCACTCAGATGTCCCAATGCGTTGCCAGATAGCTTGAAGAAAAGAGGAGAGCTGTCGGTGAATGAATCCTTGAACGTGTCCTTTATGTATTTGAGGTATGCTCTGACCCACATGACAACGCAGAATGATTGGTTCCCTTGGCCGATAAAGACAAGCTTCTCGCCTTCCGCGTTTTTCAATTTCTCGAACCTGAGTACTCGCACGGGCTGTTCCCGATGATGGTATGGTGGAACATGATGTCCGATACCTTCAATGCTACAATGTTACTGACGCGCGCCATTGAGATCCACTGCAGTAATATTAACGTAGCATCTCTGCAGTCCCTCCATGTCACCAATGGTAATTGTAGTTTCTTGAGCAGGTCGTCCCTCAATAAGGGGTATTTCCCCTCTCTCCCCGGTACAGCTTCTGCTACCGCTCTCTGTTTGGCCAATTGCACTAGCAGACTCTCGGTCGGGTCGTTACTAGTGTGCAGTGCGTATTGGGATTTAATTGCAGCCAGGTGGCCAGTGATTGTTGACTGTGCATACCCACTCTCCGACATATATTTCAAATAGTGGGCAATCGTTTTGTCTGAGGCAGGAAAGAAGATACGCCCGTGCTGCACGCACCACTTGAGGAATTGCCGGAGTGAAGCTTTGTATGTTTCCATTGTGGTGTCTCTCCGGCCCGCTTGGCTTGCCCAGATCGCTATCTCGTCGTCATCTAGTATTGCTGTCCCTGCAGGGCGTAAAATTATTTTAATGAGTAAAATCAAACAGCACTGCAAGCATGTGCCATGATGGTCTGTGCACGTGATATGGGTGTTTGTGCCACGTTGGAGCTAGAGTGTATGATGCGGGTGGCAGACTAAATGAATCTCTTGCATGTTCTAGAATCTGTGGCCACCAAGGTCTGGCTGGTCAATGCGGAAGGACAAATGCAACCCTTTTGCGGGATTTCATGGCAAGAAGGACTGACTGCCCTATTTGTCCGAAATTTGGTGCCCAAACATCGCGGCCCTCTAGGCGCCAACGTATGATAAGCCTTCCCATGACATCTGGATGGACAGTCAGGTTTGTCAAGCCTGCGGTCAGCGCCTTGGAGTTTCTGTCTGCCCTCGTGTTCTTAGCTCTCTCGACCCAGCCCCAAAGTTTGTTTCGTATGTTGAGCTGTCCTGTATATACGTCGTCCACCATCTTGCAGAGACGTGTGAGGTGTGGTCGCTTGGACCCACCTTTTTGCAGGTCTACGACTGCGTTAGCTGAGTCGAACACAGTATTACGATTCTGAAGGATGGATCTGAAATGGAGAGGTATCACAGTCGCAGCCCAGAGCTCTCGTTCCGTCGACGAATTACCGATCAATTCAGATGGTAGAGGGATTGTTACGTCTTCTTCAAGCACATGGCCCCCAACCGCGAACTCGCCTGCATCCACCCTCAACTCGACGTCCTGTCGAGGTTGAAATATTGCACGTCTGCATTTGGCCGGATCCCTCAGGATGTGAAACCAGTACTGCAGTTCTTGGCTTAGCTCTGACCCGCTCTGTGTAGTGACGCTTCTCCTATCGATTCTGTTGGCTGCGTTGACAGTCACCATCATTTCTCGAATCATCAGCTGTGCGTTGGAGAGCGCCAGCTTGAGACTGATCAACGAAGATGCAGTTGAGTGCAGTTGCTGGACCGAAGCCCCTTGTGCGGAATGCACGTCCGCCAGGAGCTGGAGGATAGACTTGAGTAGTCTTTCCCTCTTGTCGTTCGGCACTCCCATCCACAAGTCCTTGCTGTTGATGACGTATCCCAAGTATTGTACCTCGTCCAAGGGTTCCCACTGCGTCTTCTCGGAAGTGGGAAGACCAAGGTAGGCAAACAGCGTCTTGATGAACGTAGGTATGCCATCGTTGGTGCGTAGGAATTTGACAGCGAATAGGAAGTCGTCTGCATATTGCATGGATGGCAAGTTCAAGGTCCTTATCAGCTTCACGACGACCCTCATGATCTTCCCAAACCAAAACGGCGCAGAACAGAACCCATATAGTAGCGTCTTGTTCTGATAGGTTTTGCTCCTGTGTCTGAATGCAGAGTATGGTGTACTTTTCCTAGCAAGCGGAATGGAATAAAACGCGCGTTGCAGATCCACCACGAACATCTTTGTGCCGCTGTCTCAGTCGAGTACCATCTGAATGTCCTTTTCCAGCGTCTCCATTGTGAAAGGAGCCTTGGCTTGGAAGGAATTACTGAACCGTTTGTCAGTGCACAGCTTCGTCTTCTTGACTCCCGCTGGGTCAGCCAGCACTTGGAGAGGCTCGATCATGATGCATTCCTCCCTCTTCACTTCTACCGCGTCTCCACGGGTAAGCATGTCGTCAATTTGGTAGTCGACGAATGCAATGTTCTCGAAGTAACTTGGGTGGTTCATAAAATCGGTCGCTGGAGGCTCACGCTCAAATCTGAGTTCTACACCATATGCGAGCCATGATAGCACCACTGCGTCCGCCCCTATTGCCTTCCAGAACCCAAGCCTTGCCTTGACTGCATGTGCCGGTTCCTTTGAGTCTGCCCACGGGTTGCCTCTATTGTATGTCTCACCCATCGTCAAGATCTTCTGCTTGACCTCCTCTAACGAGCCCGAGCTATACTGTTCGACAGCTACTTGTGGTGTTGTCAAAAGCCAGGATACGTATGATACCTCCTCCGCTGGTGTCGGCACTGTCTGCCTTGATGGGCAAAAATATGCCAGATGACCAATCTTGTTGCACCATACACACACCATGTCCTGAGAGTAGTCTTTAAATACTTTGGACTTCGGTGCCTTGTGAGGGAGGAAGTCAGAAATCTTTCCTTGCAAGAGGACCCGTTGCTGTCTATCATAACACAGCAAGATCGCGAATCAGTACTATTAATAAATCACGCGATGAAGTATGAAAATAGAAGCGTTTGCCGGACGCAATAGTATTAATTCCATCGGGGCGTGATGCAGTGTGACAAGTACTATCTTTAAGGGAATCTAGTAAAATACCGGGGCGTGTTGCCGAACCAAATTTGAGAAAGAAAAAAATAATAATAATAATAATAAAATAAACAAATGAAATAAATAAAATCTATTTAATGACATAACAAAACGAGCCTAAGTCAGTGACAGCGTGATGCGAGTCATGCGCGTGTTGCGCTGTGTAGTGCCGGTCATGCGCGTGAAGCGTCGTCTGACAATTTTACTTTTGATTGGATGTAACAGCTCAGTTGCTAGAACGCTGTGGGCGCAGGCTCGGATTCAAAGTCCAGCAGTGCTCGGCGGTGTGGCCGCGTTTGTTGCAGTGAGTGCAAATGACGGCTGTACGTGCGGGCTGTGCGGTGTATGCGGTCTGCATGGCGGGCGCAAGCGTGATAATGCCTTGTGTAGGTTGGGCCACGTACTGGATTTGCGGCCCTGGTGCTGCTCCTTGCTGCGGAGGCATGAAACCGGGGACACTTTGCCACGCCAGCGGTTGCTGCTGTTGGCCATGCTGCTGCTGGTTCTGCCCTTGCGCAGTGTTCGCGCCGTACGAACCCTGAGGGCAGCTTCTCGCCCAGTGCTGGTTGGATCCGCAGATATGGCATGCCCCACGGTTCTGACGTCCACCACGTATACGCGGGTTGGTCGCCCTCGAGTTGGTAGTAGTAGGGCGAATCGGCTCCAGGTACGGGGCCACTTCGTCCGCAATCACTAGCTTTTTACCCACCAGTAGCATCTTGGCCTCGGCGTCTTCCACCTGTATTGGGTTTGGGCTACCCATATCCATAGCCAGTGTGGCCAGCGCGTTCGCCATAGAGATAGCGTCCGCCAACTTCTCGTTGTTTCGCAGGCGTTGCTCTCCAGAATCTGCAAAATTATCTTCGCCACGACGAAGTAACGGCGGTGTGATGGCTTGTCGATCAGCTTCGATTCACGCTGGCTCGATTCCTGCTTGGTAGCTTGGATCATCCCCTGCACCTTGTCAGTCAGCCTCGCGAAGTCACCAGTGACCGCCCGCGTCTCCTCCCTAAGTGCGTTGCGCAGCATATCTCCAATGCTTGCCATCGTACTTGCGTCCAGCCCAGTGGAGTGGTGGCCGCTGGTGTCGGTGCGATCGCGAGGTGGAATAGTGGCAGCCGTCGTCGTAGTCGTCGTCGTACCTTGCCCTATCACTGTCTGCTGCTGGTGTAGCGATGGTGCTCCAAATAGGTTGACAGGGTTGAGTGGTGAAGCAGATGCAGATGGTGGGGTGTTACCAGTGCTTCCACCTGCTCCAGCACCGCTTAAGCCAGTCGCGGGAAGCCCAGTGGCCGGCAGACTAGTACTCGATGTAGCAGCAAAAGTAGTTGAAGTAGTCACGTTTCCCCCACCGAATGCAGAGCCGCCTCCGTTGTTGCCGCTGCTGCTGCTGGCTGCGCTTGTCTTTTTGTCGTCATCACCCTGTTGAGCTCTGCGCTTCCTAGTAGGCCTTGGGGTCCTTTGTCCAGCTGCAGCTGACATCTCGATTTCCCAAATTCAAAAAACAACAGTAAAATTTGCTCTAAGCACTTTTGTGCTAGAGCGAAAAATCAAATCTGAGGGTGGAGGGGTTGTCTTTGTAATGTTTAAAATTTTGGAGCGGGAACTATAATATAATTAATATTATAGTTCCCGCTTAATTTATTACCGTAATTAACACTGCAGCGTTCACTTTTCAGTCTCCCTTACGGCCCACCCACTGATATTTGTGAAATGACGCCTTAACGGATCCGTTTGCACGCCAACTCACCCATTGTGCTCAGCGTTCCGACCTTTGAAGAGAAGACTGACTTGGGGGGTGTAGCTGGGTGTTTCCCTCCTGAAACGATCCCTCGCGTCGCGTTCCGCTCTTTTTCGCTCGGAATCTTATTCGTCATGCCCTCGTG
The DNA here is from genome assembly GCA_019918135.1 of Paulinella micropora. Taxonomy (NCBI): domain Eukaryota; phylum Cercozoa; class Imbricatea; order Euglyphida; family Paulinellidae; genus Paulinella; species Paulinella micropora. Next base: position 515,882 of record WBZZ01001064.1, on the reverse strand, counting down.
TGCTTTCCAGGCGGAAGACCCCTCCAAGTCTGCTTTTACGCAAACACTGTTTTAATAAAATACTTAAGCTTGCCACTCGCAGAGCCTGAGTGCGAAGCAGAAGAGATAGAATGGAAGAGGTCTCAAAGAGATACAAAAGCGGGAAACAAAATGAAGCGTGAAAAAAAGGAATAATAAAAAAAAGTAAATACTAATGAAAGAGAAAGAAATAAGATGAGAAACAAAAGAGCGAAGAAGAACAGGGGAAAGTGGGAAATATAGAAGGGGAAAGAAGAACTCACAACTCCTCGTAAGTATACAAGTTAGAGCCTATCGTCAATTCTTCGTACTCCCCTCACGGGTGAGACGATGGAGGCGCATGTGCAGATTTGCATCAGCCATTGACAGAGAAGCACTATTATTATTATTATCATTCTTCTTCTTCTTCTTCTTCTTCTTCTTCTTCTTCTTCTTCTTCTTCTTCTTCTTCTTCTTCTTCTTCTTCTTCTTCTTCTTCTTCTTCTTCTTCTTCTTCTTCTTCTTCTTCTTCTTCTTCTTCTTCTTCTTCTTCTTCTTCTTCTTCTTCTTCTTCTTCTTCTTCTTCTTCTTCTTCTTCTTCTTCTTCTTCTTCTTCTTCTTCTTCTTCTTCTTCATCTTCTTCTTCTCATCATCATCATTATCATTATCATTATTATTATTATTATTATTATTATTATTATTATTATTATTATTATTATTATTATTGTTACTATTACTATTATTACTATTATTATTATTATTATTATTATTATCATTAATTGTTATTATGCAAACAGGCAGGAGAGCAAGGAGAAAGAGAAAGGAAAAGAAAAGAAATAAAACCTAAGGAGAACATAAAGAAGAAAAAAAAGAAATAGAAAAAGAAAAAAATTAAACAAAGGGAGACTTGGAGAGAAGTATAAAAAAAAGGAGAGCCAAAAAAAGAAAAAGAAGAAAAAAAAGGAAAGTGAAAAACAATTACAAAAGTCAAAAGAGGAAACGAAAGGAAGAAAGATGAAGACAAAAACTCTTACTAGTAGTAAAGGTGTCCACTGTAGGGTGAAAGAGGTGCGGTGAGGTTCCGCCAAAATCCGCCGTCAAGCAATTTTTCTATATATTCCTTCCTATCTTTTGATTTCGGCTTCATGCAAGCCTGATTCTGGGTTTGAAAGCATGGCATACGGTGGGCTGGGTACAATAGTAGTAGTTCTGTCTGTCTGTCTGTCTGTGTCTGTCTGTCTGTCTTCTGGAGTAGTAGTAGTAGCAGTAGTAGTAATAGTAGTAGTAGTAGTAGCTAATATAGTAGTAGTAGTAGTAGTATACTAGTACTAGAACTAGTACTGGACTAGAAGTAGTAGTAGTAGTAGTAGTAGTAGTAGTAGTAGTAGTAGTAGTAGTAGTAGTAGTTGGCTGAATAAGAAAAAACAGTTACCTCTACTAGCCTAGCCTAGCCTAGGTAGCAGTAGTAGTAGTAGTAGTAGTAGTAGTAGTAGTAGTAGTAGTGGTCGTGGTGGTGGTGGTGGTAGCAGTAGTATAGTAGTAGTAGCAGTAGTAGTAGTAGTAGTAGTAGTAATAGTAGTAGTAGTAGTAGTAGTAGTAGTAGTAGTAGTAGTAGTAGTAGTAGTAGTAGTAGTAGTGAGCAGTAGTGAGTAGTAGTCAGCAGTAGTGGTAGTAGTGGTAGTAGTAGTAGTAGTAGCAGTAGTAGTAGTAGTAGTAGTAGTAGTAGTAGAAGTAGTGGTAGTAGTGGTGGTAGTAGTGGTGGTGGGTAGTTAGTAGTAGTAGTGTAGTAGTAGTATGTTAGTAGTAGTAGCAGTAGTATGTTAGTGGTAGTAGTAGTAGTAGTAGCAGTAGTATGTTAGTGGTAGTAGCAGTAGTAGTAGAGTAGCAGTAGTAGTAGTAGTAGTAGTAGAGTAGCAGTAGTAGTAGTAGTAGTAGTAGTAGTAGTAGTAGTAGTAGTGGTGGTGGTGTTGGTAGTAGTAGTAGTAGTAGTAGTAGTAGTAGCAGAAGTAGTAGTGTAGCAGAAGTAGTAGTAGTAGTAGTAGTAGTAGTAGTAGTAGTAGTAGTAGTAGTAGTGGTAGTAGTAGTAGTAGTAGCAGACTCTGCATCATTATTACGGGTTAGTTTTTATCGTTTTTCCCGTTGGCTGAATAAGAAAAAACAGTTACCTTTACTTGCCTAGCCTAGTAGTAGTAGTAGTAGTAGTAGTGGTAGATATGAAAAAATAAGGCAGGAATTTTCTAAACGCCAGTACCGGAACTAAAAACAGGCTTGCTTCATGTCGCTGGCCATGGCCATAGTACCAGTGCCACAGTTCCTGGTATACACGTAGCAATCAAACAATTCAGCAATTTATTTATTTATTTATCAATTAATCAATCTATTTGATTTATTTATCTATATATCTATCTTTTGGACTTCATACTAGTCATGGTGTTGCTAGGCATATGCAAGGCTCTCTTTAAACTCTTTCGCGCAAGCACTGTTTTAATAAAATGCTTTCTTTCTTTCTTTCTTCCGTTCTTTCTTCCTATCTTGGATTCTTTTTTGAGTAATAATTGTATACTGTAATTACATGTCAAGGGGGTGGGGGGGGGGGGGGTGCAGGGTACATACAAAAATACATATGCGACAAATTAAAGGCGCTTGAGTAGTACTACATCTATAGCGCAGAAGCCTGATCCTAACATACATACATACATACGTACATACATACATCTATAGTGCAGAAGGCTGGTTGTCTTCACCTAGTCCAGGATGCGAGATATAACATACATACATACATACATACATACATACCTGCATACATGCATGCTGCATACATACATACACACATGCATGCATACATACATACATACGTACATACATACCCCCTTTTTCCTCCTATCACACCTACTATTCTTTTTTCCCCACTTTTCTATCTCCTACACATGTCTTTTCTCAAACTGTTGTATTCCACAACTCTTACGTATACATCCATTCCACAACCCATGCCCCAAATGTCCCTCTGCATCCACTTGACAATATGGTCATTCCATGAAAAGGTCTGCCTATCTCCTGACCATCACTTCTGTTTTATGTTTCTCACCCTGATGTTCCTCTCCCTTTTACATGTATCCCTCCTACATACCCTTACCCACATCTATTCCATCTAAATCTCGGAAATCCACGCGCAAATTTCACGCTTTGTTCCAAATACAGGTATTTCATATGCTACATATGAGCACAACTTGAGAGAGCGTCAGCTGTGCGTGTTCTCGTAGAGCGGGAGGACTATGTGAGTCACTCCATCTTAAAACATACATACATACATACATACGTGCGTACGTACGTATGTACGTACCTACATACCTACATAAATACACATACTTACTTACTTACTTACTTA
>WBZZ01001064.1:497500-507500 GCA_019918135.1 Paulinella micropora | reverse complement strand
GAGAATGCAAACGCACACACACACACACATGTTTCACATACAGTGCTTCACACAACCATCTATCTATCTATCTATCTATCTATCTATCTATCTATCTATTTATCTATCTATCTACACTTTCTTACGTTCCCATACTGCCTTAAGCATCCGCACTCGCATGTGTGTGCAAGAATAAAGGACAAAGAACAAGAACAAAAACAATAACAAGCAACAAGAACAAAAACAAAAACAGAGAACAAGAACAGGAACAAGCGAATTGTGTATGTGGGAATGCGTGTTAGGCGCTGGCGGTGCAGCCCGACGCCGCAGTGTCTCCGCCTGCAGCCCAACACAGCCCGCCTGCAATCCAACACTTTCAGCTGCCAACCCCGCTCAATAGTTTGAAACCATTCAACACGCTGATGGTTGGAAATACCGTACCAGTGTTCATGCTGCCAATGGTAAGCCTGCTGCCGCCTAACCTCCCCTGGCAATACCTGCTCAACAGGACTGAGACCTGCCCCGCAGCTGCAATCTCCAAGAAGGTGCTCGTCCCCGTGTCGCCCTCACCTCTCATTCCCCTCGCGCAGAAGCATGCCTTGTCCTCTGCATCTCACTCCCCCCTGCGCAATCCTACACAAGAGCATCCTGAATCTGCCTACCCGCCGCGCAAAAAAACTACACAAGAGCTGGCAAAGCATGCCTTGTCCTCTGCATCTGCCTCCTCCCCACGCAAATCTACACAAGAGCGCTCTGAACCACCTGCCTTGCCCCCGCGCAAAAAATCTACACAAGAGCTGGCGAAGCCTGCCTTGCTCTCTGCATCTGCCTCACCCCCACGCAAAAAATCTACACAAGAGCTGGCTACGCACTTATCGCGATCGTCAAAGGAAAATATCTCCCCCCCGCTCTCGCCCGTCACCAAGCCACAGCACAAGCGGATGGCTGACTCTCCGCCGCTGTCGCTCATCATGAAGACACCGCACAAGCGGATGGCTCAGTCATTTCTTTCGCTGACTCCCTCGCGCATCACCTCGTCACAGTATGAGCTGTCTTCTCCCCCCCTTACGCCCAACGCCCTTACGCACATCAACGATCCGCAGCAGCACGAGCAAGCCTCCCCGATCAGGCCCATGACAGAAAGCTTACAGCAGTGCCTCAGTCCCTCATCCCTGCCGCTGTCAACCACGAACCACACTTTTTCCTATTTGTCCCCTTCGCCCGCTCGCCTAATCTTTGATTCTGCCATTCCCGACCAACCTGCAATCATCAGCAGCTATTCCAGCACCCCCAGCGCCCGTCGCCAGCTCATTCTCAATTCCCCAGTTGCGCAGTTGCACAAAATCCCTGCTCAGGATCGACCGCCAAGGTCTGTCAGCAGCAACAATCTCTTTGGCAGCAGCACTAGTATTAACAGCGCCTACCCCACCAGCAGCCGCTATGCGGATCGCTGGCACAGCCTCGAGCCCGCCCCTACGGACGGCCCCCATCACCTCTTAAGCTTGTGCTCCTCTATCTCTAGCTTCGACTTTGAGTGGGCCGATCGCGAAGAGATCTTCGAGAACATTTCAAGCTCCCGTGTAGCTTTGTAAGTAGCACAACTTTCGTTATTACTGCGGACATTCAAGAGCCAGCCCAGCTTTGAACTCATTTTTCTCAATCAATATTTGAGGTACGAAAAACGCATAGCACACCGTTCGAAAGATCCTTTCCTGAGCTTTCCGGTCATGGCTGCAGCATTGTCGTGTCACTTTGATGATAGAGGACCATGAGCTCAAAGTTGGAGTTTTGTCACTTGAATGTCCCCAGTAATACCAGGTAAACATATCCATGACTGCAGCAGGATTACCTGTCTGCAGCGGAGCAGACTTCTGCGAGATTTGAGTTTGAATCTTCTTCTTCTTCTTCTTCTTCTTCTTCTTCTTCTTCTTCTTCTTCTTCTTCTTCTTCTTCTTCTTCTTCTTCTTCTTCTTCTTCTTCTACTACTACTACTACTACTACTACTACTACTACTACTACTACTACTCTAATAATAATAATAATAATAATAATAATAATAATAATAATATATGATTATAATAATAGTAATGATAATAATAATAATAATAATAATAATAATAATAATAATAATAATATTATTATTATTATTATTGTGATTATTATGATTATTATTCTTATTCTTAATATTCTTATTATTATTATTATTATTACTATCATTATTATTATTATAATTATTATTATTATTATTACTAATTTACATGGACACCGTGATAGCCCAGTGGTCAAGTTCTACCATCTGGGCCCTGTCGCCAGTTCGATTCCCGTCGGTGCCACCAGTATTTTCATTGAACATACCGGTCCGTCTGGAAGTGTTGGAACTGCCCGTGCGGGGGTGTCATTAGAGCCTATCGTCAATTCTTCGTACTCCCCTCACGGGTGAGACGATGGAGGCGCATGTGCAGATTTGCATCAGCCATTGACACAGAAGCACTATTACTAATTTACTTTTGCTATTATTATTATTATTATTATTATTATTATTATTATTATTATTATTATTATTATTATTATTATTATTATTAATAGTGGCACCGCGATAGCCCAGTGGTTAAGGTCTACCATCTGGGACTTGTCGCTAGTTCGATTCCCGTCGGTGCCAGTATTTTCAAAGGATATTTTCTTTGAAAGTATTGGTCTGTCTGGAAGGCTAGGAGCTGCCTTGCGGTGGTGTCAGTAGAGCCTATCGTCAAATCTTCGTACTCCCCTCGCGGGTGAGACGATGGAGGCATATGTGCAGAAATGCATTCGCCATTGACTGAGAAGCACTATTAATAATAATAATAATAATAATAATAATAATAATAATAATAATAATAATAATAATAATAATAATAATAATACTAGAGTATTTAACTTCAGCACCTTTGGCCCTTGAAGGGTCATTAGACTGGGTAGGAGCGAGTGACAGAATCTGAATACAGCGAGTTTTCATCAGCAAGTGTAATCATATTTCCCCTTCAGCCACCTCGACCTTTTCTGCCCATAGTCACAGTGCTATTGTTATTAGTGTAGTTATTTTTTGTACCAATGCTGTTTCTATTTCTATTTCTGTTGCTATTGTTTTTGTCAATGTTCATAGTGCTATTCACGGTTATTGCTGTAGTGATTATATTTTAATTGCTATTGCTTTTGTGCCAAAGGTCATAGTGCTATTGTTATTGCTGTATAATGTTACTCTTTCTATTCTGTTGCCTTTACTACGGCTATTCTTTTTGCTCTATCGCTAGTCTTATTACTGTTCTGTTCTCTCCCATTCTTTTTGCTCTATCGCTAGTCTTATTACTGTTCTGTTCTCTCCCCCGACGAGAACTTGATGCGTTTGCTGAAGCAGCATTATTTGCCTAATGATGTGATGATATGATCTTGTATCTATTGGTCTTTCTCTGATTATTATATATTGCTATATCTGGTTCTATTGTCTATATCGTGTATCTCTTGGTCTTTCTCTGATTATTATATTATAATATTGCTATATCTGTTTCTGTTACTATTGAATTTGCTATTGCAATATATTATGATTGCTATTGTGTTCTTGATTGATATGATACGATACGATATATTATGATATGATATGATATGATATATATATATATATATATATATATGTATATATATATATATATATGTATATATGTATGTATGTATGTATATATATATATTTATATATATATATATATATAGTTTGGTAATGATGTAATAATATGATAAGAGTTTTTAAGCTTTATTTTTTCGACCCGTTGTGTCTCTTTGATGCCACTTCTATTTTCTCTTGGCAAGTATTTTATATTAAACGTTTTACGCAAACACATTTCAATCTCCACATTTCAGGCCGCCCTTGTAATGAGTATCAGACAGCACTTTAACGACCGGCGAAAATCATCACAGTTGAATTTTTTATTCTTTTTGACCGGCCCGTTAGATTCTCCTCTGCACGACGTTTCGACTTCACTAACTAGTTTTCGACTTTGTTCAGAAATGACTTCAAACTATCAATTTAAAATTCAGCTATGAATTGCTTTTTTCCCCATATCACTGCCTTTTTGTCATTTTTACCGTGATACAGTCATAGCGGTAAATTTGTTAACAAGGACGTGAACAGGTGAAAAATGATCACATAGTCATAACCAATTGATAACCGATTGAGCTTTTTAATCCATATGCAAATCCTGAACACTTGAACTACAAGTTGGACTTGAAGCCCTCCCGGCATTCAAGTGCTTTACAAGAAGTTTCAAGTTGCGAAATCTTACTAAACTCACAATCTACGTTACTTGAACCCTTACTCGGGCAAGATCCACATTTGTGGATACAATCCTGTAGGCGCAGATAAGTAAATATGCGACCTTTTCTTATACCCCTATACACAGTGATGTATAGAAGAGCTATATCTCTTTAAGATGTAGTTATATCCGTTTTTATTTATATACTAGTACTTTTGAGCAGGTTGAAAACGATAATATTACGATTCATAACCGGTACTACTTTTTTAAGCAGTATAATATTATCGTTAGGGGTGACACTGGGAAATGCCTCTCTTTTCCCTTTTTGTTGCTTGGCTCTGACACTGAGTCTCTGTAGGCATCACCACCCGGATAGCCGGTAAAAAGTATAGTTTTTCGGGTGTCAGGTGCACCTAGTTTTTTTCCCAGTATTTCAATATCGTTTGGCCGGATTTGACCTAATGTCATTTTAACAGTGGTCTGTGCCCGCTTTCTTTTTCGGCTTCACTAAGCTAAAATATAACGAGACATCATTCTCCTTTGGGGGATTTGTGTCTGGTTGTATTACAGACTTTTTATCGAGCTATCTTCAGGGAATGTAACATTGGAGTCACCAGCACAAGGCTGATTTCTTTTCTAGCTTATTTTTGGAACAGCAGAAAGAAAAATTGGACAGACCTATCTCTTCTGAGTAGGTGTTCCAAAAAACAAATACTCCAGCACATCCCCACACAGCTCCTTTTGCAAAACCAGACGTCTAGGCGTTTTGTGAGTAGGTGTCTCAGTACCCTCGACACAGGCTGTATCTGTGTCCTCATAAGGAGGCCAGACACCAGACCTCATAGCTGTTCTTGTGTTCTCTCTTGAGACAGAGACAGAGTAGGTCAACAGACGTACAAACAAACACTCACAGTTACAAACAAACTTGAAGGACACGAGCGTAGTACTCCTCCTTTCAAGTCTGTGCACTTAGTTGCCTCTCAAAACACATACATCAGAGTATTTTTGCAAATCCCTGACTGTTTTTCAACAATAGGTCTGAACAAGTGTCAGACGACAGGTCGACTTCTCAAGGAGTGCTTCTCGAGCCTCTTTGACATTATCTGTACGTAGGTCCTCGTACCTCATAACAGATACAACAACAAAAAGAGAAAAAGAAAAGAGGAGTGGAGAAGGAGATCAAGTTTTCAGAGAAAGTCGTATAGACTACTTCTTTCTCACAAACAAGAACACATAAGACATAGAGGTGAGACTCTCTCTCTCTCTCTACACTGTCTTTTCATCTTTCCTCTCTATTCGTTCCTCAGAGACGAACAGAGTAATTACGGAGTAGAAACAGATCTATCTCCTTTGTATTTCTTCAGAGACCATGTCTTCTAGGTCTGAAGAAGCATATTGGAATGAAGAAGGAGGACCCCAATAGACCAGGAGGATAACGTTGGCCCTCTTGGGGACGGGGGAGATCTGGCAGTGCCTTCCTATGAAACAGGAGGACCAGAGGACCGACTGCTCGCCCCTGGGCGGATGGGAGAGTCGGAAGTCGAGAAGGAGAGGAGCGAGGAGGAAGCGAGGTTTGTGGCCGAATATGGCAATCTAAGTAAGAAGGAGTTTGAGGATAAAATAGGGAAGGATGAGGCCTATAAATGGCTATTCATTCCCCCAGAAATACGATGGGGAGATCCCTTGAGAAAGGGGGATATCTGTTACCCCCTCCCAAAACAAGCCCTGTCTCTTGCAAAATTCCTCAGCGACGACAGTGCACAGTTACAGGTGCAACATGTCTCATTTGGGGACAATATGTCTTTACTGGAGATTCTCGACCTCACATGGAAAGTGTTCGAGTGTGCTATACTCTATGAGTACCAGTCTAACAAGACTGTCCTACCATGGGATTCAAGAGCACTGGCTAGGTTGCTCGATCCTGGTCAGGATATCGAATTAATCAAAAGAGGGGAAGGGGAGTTTAAGTCCAGGAACGTCCGAGGACAGATTAATGTCATGGATATACCCCTGAGACTTATGGAGATCAAGTTGGTGGACTTGAATAAACTCCAACAAACCCCGATTTATGGCAGGGACCTTCACCCGGCCCTGAAAGAAATAGAAGGCGAAGCTGGAGGGGTGACGAAGATTAAGAAGTTGCATGCGGCCTTGCAGAATGACGACGCATGGAAGAGGTGGGCTTTCACCAAGGATCATACGATCTCGGAGGGAACGGCCGCACCCGCCCTCACCAATAAAGCGGGAGAGAAGGAGTTGGCGGAGAAGGCTCTGTTCCTTCGGAAGGCTGCCGAGCTCATGTCTTTTTTTCATCATGCTCAAGACCTGCATATCAGGGAAAGAGCAGAGGAGAAAGAAAAGAAGGAGTTGGATGCAAAGATTGCATTGGCTAAGGCGACGGCTACGAGACAGACACCTTCCTCTGGGCCTTTTATGTCTCCCCCTGGGTACGTCCCGTCAGCCCATACAGCCCCTCCTGCCCCTACGACTAGCTCAGCGCCTACCACTGTCACTGTCAACAATAATGACAAGAAGGACAGACAGGCTATCATTAACGCCTTCCAAAAATATACCAAGTCCGATGCCACTGCTCTGACGCTGTTCGCAGAGACAGCGAGTCAGAAGGACACGGATGCGAACCTTCGAGACAAGCTCCGAAGAATTGATGCTTGTATGAAGCAGCATCCAACGGACGAAACACAGGAGTATGAGGCGTTGTCCACCTTGTTGGACCCATCAATCCTCACACAAGGATTTGATGTTGTGGAATACAAGGCGTTGCGAGCGGTAGAGGTGTCGGCTAGGAGAGCAGCCTCAGACCTGCAGTGCACGGTGCCAGTTGCCGTCCTCTTGCAATAATTTAAAACTCATGGGTATCAGCATCTGTGTACTGGTACTTTGATTGGGTTTGAGATTTTTCAAGAGGTGAACGAAGGGCTGGGCATTAGCGCGAGGTTGGCAGCGATCCTCACTGAGGTCAGCGCCAAGTACGGGCTCTTTATAGCCGGAAGTCTATCATTTTGTATTTCCTGAGTGCTTTGTGTGCACGACACCCGAGCAAGCTCGCAAGGATCATACAGTCCTGTCCGACCTTCGCGGCGGTGAAGACGGCGGATTTCTTAGAAACGAATATATACGAGAGGGCCGTAGCGGCTGTTCAGCCGAGCGACCTGTATAGGGAGGTGCTCGAAGCGTGTTCCGACTTGGACACGGCCACCGAGTCATTCTCCAGTGCCGCGACACAAGGGGTTGGAGGTGCTCAAGCAGCACATACAACTCGGTCGGCGGGTCAAAAGAGGGGGAGAGACGAGCCGACGCCGTGCTACCGCTATTTTTCATATATGGCGTGTAAGAATGAGGCGAAGCATGGAGTAGGCACCTGTCCACACAGTCATGACTCTGACGATGACAGGATGCGAAATATCTTCCTGAGAGAACTCAAAGGCTCAAAAAAGGAGCAGGCCTTATACAGAGTTTACAAGAAGGAGTTGGTGGAGAGGAGGTGGAATGCAAATATGGTCGCGGACGGAGAGTTCCGGGAGGCCATCATTTCCTTCCTTGAGAAGATGAAGAGAAAGGAGGAGAAAGAAGCAGCGGGCCGACAAGCGGCGCCGACTAGAGGAGGAGAGACGAGAGGAGCGTCACGAGGGTCCCGAGGGACACCAAGAGGATGGGCACCAAGAGGTCGGGGCTATCGGGGAAGGGAAGGCCGGACCCCAGCGCGCCCTCCCACAGAGGACACGGATACTGGAATTATAGCTCCAGTTCCAGCTCCCCAGCAAGCTTATACCGCTGCGGAGGGGGGACGTCAAGACGAAGACACTGGCTCAGGTGAGCGTGTAGAAGTCCTAGAATGACGGGAGGAAAAGAGGGAGGAGGAGAAGAGAAAGAAGGAGATAAAAACTGTTCTTTTTAATCCGACAGTCACAGTTATGCCTACTGTTGCTGAACAGGATATGAACGGTTCCGTTCCTCCTAGACGTGAAGTTGAAGGCACACAGCCTCACAAGCCTCAAGGTAAGCATTTGCTAGTTCATCCTTCGAGAGCTAATATGATAAATGATGCGAATAGGAAGGCGAAGAAGGCGATGGAGGAGAGGAAGCCGCAACTGAAGGCTAGGTCTCCGCCTACGAAGAAGCAGCGGACCGTTCCCCCGCCAAAGGACGCAACCGTCTCTACGGTAGACAAGTGTACATCTAGTGTACCGGACTCTGTCAAGCGGACACTTGAGATACCGGAAGCCCCGGAGACTCAAGAAGTTAAGTTGGAGGAAAAGAGGGAAGAACGGAAGGAGGACAAGGAACTTGAGCTTAGACTCAAAACCCTAGAACAAAAAATTCATGTGCTAGCGGCTAGTATACATAGACCGGACGCGCTATGCTACACTGACCTCTTTTGTGAAACTTTACAAACCACATTAAAAGTTGGTAATGATACGATGGCGAATATTAATATTGTCGGCCAGAAGTTTTTGAATAGTCACCGGACATGGGTTGACAAAAATATTAGAAAAACAAAGGGGACCCTAAAAGGGGTAGGCAGCCGTACGGAAATCGTCACATTAATTTTCAAATTGAAATCCGGTCGAGTATATCGTGCGGACCTCTATGTTGTCCCCGATTACCACGGTTCAATCCTGCTGTCGTATGACCAATTGGCTACGATGGGGGCAGTGATCGATTGCGCCGCACGGCGAGTAATTTATGGAGTGAAGAATGGAGAGAAGGAGGATATTAATCCGATGACTGCTACTGACTCATACGAGGCTTTTGAGCTGAGTCTAGCAACGGAGAGAAAAAGGTTGGCCTTCGTACATGAGGCAACTGAAGCCTATGTACACCCCTATGTCACAGTGCCGGACGAACTGTCCTGGACCGACAATTGGGAGACGGAGATGCAGGCGTATACGGTTACGATTCCCGCATGGGACAAAAAGTCTATTGATGACTTAATCGTAGCGCGTAATGAGGAGATAATATGTGTTGCGAAACAGTGCCCGTCGTTGGCCAGATTCGCAGAAGGTGGTGGGGCAGATGTCCATATTACTAATGGCTACTGTTACCACGCAAAGATGTCAGATGAAAAGAGAGAGGCGTTTGTGCCAAGGAGGAAGGGGCGTATCCCCGATACTCCAGAGGATGACATTAAAACTTTTATCACGAACTTTTGGGGCGATGTGCCTACCTGGCCGCGCTCATTAACTGAAGTGAAAAAGTGTCTACGGACTCTATTTGAGAGTAACAAGCCGTATACTGTCATTCTGCCGTACAATGAGAAGGCGATATGGGCACAGGAGATAAGGGACCGGCTTATTGATCATCCTATACCGGTTCCCTCTCGCAAGCAACAGTTAGTGGTGGCTTGTCGACTCGGGTCTCGGGAGCAGAGCAGTGCATACAAGCGGAAGCTCAGAGCCCAGGACAAGTTAAAATTGATACCTCAAGCTTTCACATGCTTTGATGGTTTCTACACCCGTGAGGCTCCGATACAATACGCGAACCTTATTGATATGCTTGTCGGGCTGGGTCATGATGATGAGCCGGACACAGTCACGTATGAACGGACGGGACTGGACGATTTGTCCGAGGAAGATTTGAGTTTGGAGGAGGACTTAGCGCCCCTCAAAGAACATAAGAAGATGTCGGAGGAAGATTTCCAAGCGGCGGCGCGGAAAATTTTAGAAGAAGGAGTGGGTACGGAGAGAGAGAAGGAGCTTCTCAAAGCTAAGATGGAGGCGTAC
>WBZZ01001064.1:480000-495000 GCA_019918135.1 Paulinella micropora | reverse complement strand
GACCGCACGGACCTGTCCCGTTCCTTCCCGACCAGTGCTCGTCCTCGGGTCGCCTCGGCCGAGCGCGAAGTTCTGGTCGGTTTGGACGAGAAGCGCGGCCGGGCGCGTGACGAGTTCTTGGCGCGGGCCGAGGCGTGGGCGGCGGCGCTGAACGCATCGATCGAGCACGAGGCCGGCAGGCTGGTCTCGCCCGTTCTGGTAGGCACCTCGCTTGACGAGGAAAGCTGCCACCGCGCGCTGGCTGATGCGCAGCTGCGCAACGCGCTGGACCTGCTAGGGGCGCTCGGCCGCCACGAGGCTGTGGCAGGCACAGTGTGCAGAATGGAAGATAACCAGCAATTGCAGCGGATAGCGTACCGAGACATTTTGCTGGACACCAACGGCCCCTGTGCGCGCTGTGCAGCGCTCAAGTGTACGGCCTGGGCCGCGGACGAACTGGTCGTGCCTTTGGCCGTGCTGTGCCACTGCGTAGATTCGGAGCTGTCACTTTGTTGGTCATGGGATGCGTCCCCGATACAGAAGGGTAAGCGTGCTCAAAAAAAATCGCAGACACTAACTATTGGTAGAGTAATGGACTTTGAACAACAACATAGAAATAGAAAATGGAACACTGAAATTTTTGACATTTTGCCGTACGGCGAAAAGCTAAGTAATGCGTGGCCATGGTGCGAAGCGACTTTCACTGAACTTGTAGACAGAAAGTACACATTTACTCTATATGTGCCGACACGCCAGCTATGTGTGACATTATGTGTCATATCGGCCCCAAAAGTGTACGAGGCTGCCCTTACAGCTGGTGCAGAGGAAAGCAAATAGATGGAGATAAGAAACGTGTTAGTTGGCTCGTTGACGAACCTCCGTGTAGGAGAAAAACAACAGATGAGTATGAGCTGTATGGCGCTGCAGCTGACGCGCGTGGGGAAGAAATAAACGGATTTACAGGGAAAAGTCCCCTGCTTTTGTTAGAACGTTCCTGTTTACGAAGATGTGATGCAGATTTCGCGCATAGCATTGGGCATGGTATTGTTCTGCGTTATATGTTGCCCTTGTTCAAAGGGAAAAGAGTTATATCGATTCCACCTTTTAAAAAATGTAAAAATAAACCAAGAACACAAGCAGAGATAAGAAAGGAAGAAGAGAGACAAGAAAAGTATGAGGCAGATAAAGCAATCAAATTAAGGTACAAGGCTCAAAATAATCTGTTCAAGATAAAACAAGAACGTTGGAAGGCAATGGATGAGAGCTGGTTAAGGTTTTGTGCAGACTCTGGTTATTCAACAACTGCTGTGCCTTTTGGTGATCCCAAGTCGAATAGCACCAAAAGTCGCATGACTATGCACGAATGCATAAAGTACTCAGTTAATTGCTACAGCGATGCGAAAAATATAGGTATCATACCCCTCTCATACCCCTGCCATACCCCTCCCATACCCCTCCCATACCCCTCTTCATACCCCTGTCATACCCTCCCATACCCCTCTCATACCCCTAATTTTCTTTGATGGTTTGCAGGCGGATTGACAGGTGGAGCTTATGACACATGGGCAGCGTTGTGTGAGCTTTTTGGTGCTATGGATCCTGACAGTAAGTTCGGTAGTGAAGGTTCCAGAATCATAACAGGTCAGTATGTAGAGGAGTTGATGGTGAAGGAAAGAGATGTACGCAGACTAGTACTAGCTAACTTACCTCCAACTGATCATGCTTATGTTTTCCATGCAGTTGAGCATATCATTGCAAATATGAAAGAGATAGGTAGCCTACGCAATATATGGTCTATGCCTGGCGAACGCACTATGGGAGGGCAGGTGCGGCAGGTACATAGCAAATCTAATCCTACCGCTAATCTAGCTGCAGTCGTATCTCAAAACGCGAACTCAAGCGCACAAGCAGGGTTTGTGCAGCTTGGCAACGACTTTCTAGATAGGATGGAAAGTGTTCCAAATCTTTCCAAAGCTGTAAAAAAAATTAAAGAATTATGATATAATTATAATTTAATATTAATATTAAATTACTTGAATTGAAGTTACAGGTATCATACCGGTCCCTCTCATAGTATTACCACTCACATACCCCTCCGACATCATTATTATTGTATTAATATTATAGTATTATATATTTACGCAAGCACTGTTTTAATAGAATACTTGCCAGGTGACTCGTTATTAATATTATTATTATCATTATTATTATTATCATCATTATTATTATTATTGTTTACCATCTGGGCCCTGTCGCCAGTTCGATTCCCGTCGGTGCCTATTATCATTATCATACTCATTATTATTATTATTATTATTATTATTATTATTATTATTATTATTATTATTATTATTGATTATTTGGACACCGTGATAGCCCAGTGGTCAAGTTCTATTATTTGGGCCCTGTCGCCAGTTCGATTCCCGTCGGTGCCACCAGTATTTTCATTGAACATACCGGTCCGTCTGGAAGTGTTGGAACTGTCCTTGCGGGGGTGTCATTAGAGCCTATCGTCATTTCTTCGTACTCCCCTCACGGGTGAGACGATGGAGGCGCATGTGCAGAAATGCATCAGCCATTGACAGAGAAGCACTATTATTGATTATTATTATTATTATTCTTATTAGTATTCTTCATGATTGTTCATGATTATTCTGGCATGCCAGTGATAATTATTATTATTATTAATATTAATATTATTATTATTATTATTATTATTATTATTATTATTATTATTATTATTATTATTATTATTATTATTATTATTATTATTATTATTATTATTATTATTATTATTATTATTATTATGGACACCGTGATAGCCCAGTGGTCAAGTTCTACCATCTGGGCCCTGTCGCCAGTTCGATTCCCGTCGGTGCCACCAGTATTTTCATTGAACATACCGCTCCGTCTGGACCAGTATTTTCATTGAACATACCGGAGAAGCACTATTATTATTATGATTATTATTATTATTATCAAGTTATTATTGTTTAAGTGCATGAAATTGCCAATTTGCAATTTTGGTTGCCAATTGGCAACGTTTTTAGTTACCAATTGCCAACGTTTTTTTTTCTTGTGCACAATATTTCCGTATTTGCGTAACAAAATTACCAATTGGCAACGCGCTGTTACCGATTGGTAACGCTATGTCCATGCACTTAGATACTATTATTATTATTATTATTATTATTATTATTATTATTATTATTATTATTATTATTGGGGAGTACATAGGCCATTGGTCCTTTTCAATGGGCTGATTGGTATAAAGCTCCTAGAGTAATGTTCTATGCCGTCACTTCCTTTATTCCACCGATTGGTGTGGAGACTTTCCTTATGGAATGGAGGACTGGATGCACATGGCCTTTTGGCTCAGCAATTGGCAGGAGATACATTATTATTATTATTATTATTATTATTATTATTATTATTATTATTATTATTATTATTATTATTATTATTATTATTATTATTATTATTATTATTATTATTATTATTATTATTATTATAATTATTATTATTATTATTATTATTATTATTATTATTATTATTATTATTATTATTATTATTCAGTATTGTTATGGACACCGTGATAGCCCAGTGGTCAAGTTCTACCATCTGGGCCCTGTCGCCAGTTCGATTCCCGTCGGTGCCACCAGTATTTTCATTGAACATACCGGTCCGTCTGGAAGTGTTGGAACTGCCCTTGCGGGGGTGTCATTAGAGGCTATCGTCAATTCTATGTACTCCCCTCACGGGTGAGACGATGGAGGCGCATGTGCAGATTTGCATCAGCCATTGACAGAGAAGCACTATTCAGTATTGTTATTATTATTATTATTATTATTATTATTATTATTATTATTATTATTATTATTATTATTATTATTATTATTATTATTATTATTATGGACACTGTGATAGCCCAGTGGTCAAGTTCTACCATCTGGGTCCTGTCGCCAGTTCGATTCCCGTCGGTCCCACACAGTATTTTCATTGAACATACCGGTCCGTCTGGAAGTGTTGGAACTGCCCGTGGGGGGGGTGTCATTAGAGCTTATCGTCAATTCTTCGTACTCCCCTCACGGGTGAGACGATGGAGGCGCATGTGCAGATTTGCATCAGCCATTGACAGAGAAGCACTATTATTATTATTATTATTATTATTATTATTATTATTATTATTATTATTATTATTATTATTATTATTATTATTATTATTATTATTATTATTATTATTATTATTATTATTATTATTATTATTATTATTATTATTATTATTATTATTATCATTATTATTATTATTATTACATATGTATTATTATTATTATTATTATTATTATTATTATTATTATTATTATTATTATTATTATTAGGGAGTACATAGGCCATCGGTCCTTTTCATGGGCTGATTGGTATAAAGCTCCTAGAGTAATGTTCTATGCCGTCACTTCCTTTATTCCACCGATTGGTGTGGAGACTTTCCTTATGGAATGGAGGACTGGATGCACATGGCCTTTTGGCTCAGCAATTGGCAGGAGATACACTATTATTATTATTATTATTATTATTATTATTATTATTATTATTATTATTATTATTATTATTATTATTATTATTATTATTATTATTATTATTATTATTATTATTCAAATGATTATTATTATTATCATTATAATTATTATTATTATTATCATTATTATCATTATTATTATTATTATTATTATTATTATTATTATTATTATTATTATTATTCAGTATTATTATTATTCAGTATTATTATTATTATTATTATTATTATTATTATTATTATTATTATTATTATTATTATTATTATTATTATTATTATTATTATTATTATTATTATTATTGTTATATTATATTATTATTATTATTATTATTATTATTATTATTATTATTATTATTATTATTATTATTATTATTATTATTATTATTATTATTATTATTATTATTATTATTATTATTATTATTATTATTATTATTATTATTATTATTATTATTATTATTATTATTATTATTATTATTATTATTATTATTATTATTATTATTATTATTATTATTATTATTATTATTATTATTATTATTATTATTATTATTATTATTGGACACCGTGATAGCCCAGTGGTCAAGTTCTACCATCTGGGCCCTGTCGCCAGTTCGATTCCCGTCGGTGCCACCAGTATTTTCATTGAACATACCGATCCGTCTGGACCAGTATTTTCATTGAACATACCGGTCCGTCTGGAAGTGTTGGAACTGCCCGTGCGGGGGTGTCATTAGAGCTTATCGTCAATTCTTCGTACTCCCCTCACGGGTGAGACGATGGAGGCGCATGTGCAGAAATGCATCAGCCATTGACAGAGAATCACTATTATTATTATTATTATTATTTACACAAACACTAGTCATAGTAACATGATAAAATACTTACCCCTCGTAGAAGCTGAGTATGAAGCAGAAGAGATGGAATCGGAGTGCTATCAAAGATGTATAAAAGCGGGAAACAACTTATTGTTAAAATTATCATCATTATCTCAGTTTATCATTATTAATATTGCAATATTATAAGTCTCTTTCTGTCCCATACCCCGGGGTATGATACCCGGGTATGATACAGGGTATGATACCCCTTCGGGTGGAAGGGGGGGGGGGGGGTATGATACCGGGTCTGTCCAATACATCGGGGGCATTTTTTTTGGGGGGGGGGGGGGGGGGGGGTATCATACCCCAGGGGTATGGGGGGGGGGGGGTATGAGGTTGGGGGGGGGGGGGGGGGGTATCATACCCCGGGGTATCATACCGGGTAATACTATCATACCGGGTACTAGTCATACCGGGTATCGTTTGGCTGTGTGTATCAACGAATCGCAAAGAACTACTGCACGCCTACCGCACTGATTTCCAACAACACAACCTTTAACGCTTTGGATCCCTTAGAACTCGAAAAATAACAATCCACTCCACAACTCTCTTACCAAAAAACAAAGACCCTGTGAACAAAACCAGACTTATCTGCAATCAAGCCCGTTCACCATGGCCCTCAATCCTACGCAGAGTTGGCAAATTCCTAAGTTTCCTAACCCTTGAACTCTCTCGTCGTGTCCGCACCTTCAACCTCAACAGGCTAGATGAAATCCGATCCCATCTCCATCGTGCATACAAGACTTTCTCAAACCTCAATGCCACAGAGGACTCGAAACGAACTGTTAGAGTTTTCCAATTTGACGTCAAGCAAATGTTCACATGGCTGGCCCAATCCAGCACCATGCAATCTCTACTCTTTGCCCTTGCGTACATCACCTTCCAACCCCCGCAAAGTCGAAACTGGAAACCCGTCGTCTACATCTCCAAAACCCGCAAGGAAAATGGAAAGTATGATGTCGGATGGAATCGAAGCTACGCTCCGCACGACTATTTTGCCTTCACCTTTGACGACATCATCAACATTGTATCCCTCGACTTTGCACACTCTCATTTTACTCTCGGAGACGCTGTCTTTGTCCAAAAAGACGGATGCCCAATCGTCGGATACCTCTCCTCACCCCTGGCACAAATGAAATGCATGTGCGATGAGGCAGTCCTTATTCGCACCCTTCTAAGCACATCCTTCGCAAAACAAATCTATGGCATACGCCAAATCGACGACCTCTTACTACACGTACTTGCCAATGAAGCCCACAAACTACTGCAAAAAATACGTGACTCTGGCACAACTAACCAATCCCCATCACACCCCCACGCCTACACTGGGGGCCTTGAACTGGAAGAAAATACTCCAACGCAAAAAGATGCTGCATTGATTGTGGATTTTGCAGGGGTATCGATCCAACTACACCAAGACCCAACTCGAGGCTTCAGTATGCGACCACTCTTCAAGAACTGGAAGGATATGATGACCCACAACCAGCAACCAATACCACGCCTTCCACCCTACTCCTATTACATCAACCGTACGATATTTCATGGTACCCTGGTCGGAATGCTAGCCAACTTCGCACGCCAAACCACGGCCCAAGATCTTCTCCTCTCGGCAACACTACAACTTATGGTGGAGATTCCCTACCCGAGCTCTATCTGGAAAGCCGCCCTTGATCGAATATACTCCTCTGCCCTGACGAATGGAGGGACCTGGCCATCATCATACGCACCTTCGCTCGCTTACCGACCAATATACGGCACTTACAGACATACGCCGAACAATGGCAATTCCTACGCAACTCCTTTCCACAAGCTACTGATACATGGTGACCCTACAAACAAAGCTATAAAACCATGCACTAGCCCCATTAACCTTCTTACGAATCCGCAAGTAACTAACACACCTCAAATATACCACTCTTATGTTTAACCTATTCTCCTCATGCCGCACAGGCTCCCGGCTTGACTAACCGGGGTGACTAGTAAAATCACTGAGGAACTAGTAATCTACTATGAGCAACAAAATCAGTCAAACTTATTTCCACCCTACCAGTAATCTCTCGCCTACGGTGCACTGGAAAATTTCCCTTTTTACAAAAGCAATTTCCCTTTTTACCCATATCAACTCGTAATTTTCTCACTTTGACCGTACTACCAACGTTTCCATTTTAACACAACCACATCCGTAACCACACAACAAAACCAACCGAAACTAGTCTTGCAACACGACTTCCGCCTCACAACCTTCGTCGTGAGCATACAGCACAAACCTTGGCAACTAAGCACACACCAAAACCCTTTACCCTTACCTTACCCTGCTGTAATCATGTAATTTAATACAATAAAATCATGTACTACATGATGTGAATCATGTACTACATGATGTCAATCATGTACTACATGATTTAATCATGTACAAAACCTGAAATCTATCATGTAGTACATGATTTAATCATGTTTCACAAAAGCATGGAAAACATGATCCAGTGTAAAATACACAATTCTTGTGTATTTTCCACATGGATCATGTAAAACATGATGGGTTTGTCCTTGTAGTGTATCTTAGCAGCAGAGAGGGGAATGTCAGGACCACGTACTAAACACTTACCCTTAGAACTGCATTTCATTCATCATGCACAGAGAGACAATGAGATTAAGTTTTTAAAGGTAGGAACTAAGAAACAAATAGCAGACGTACTAACCAAACATGTTCCTAAGGACCAATTCGAATATCTCGTTAGTAAATTTATGGTAACACTTGATCCATAATTTTACATCTCAAGTTTGCAAACTCAAGCAAAATACGCAAATTTACGCAAAGTCAACTCATGTTGTTGTTTTGTGAGTCTTCTCTCTTTGAAGTGTGCAGGAAGTGTTTTGCGCAGGTAGTTGAGCGGCATCTTTTGGCGTTGTCCCCGTTGAAGTAGAAGTCGAGCGCGAGAACGAAGCGTGTGGATTATCCACCATCGGTCGTTGATCGCGGCAAGAGCGGAAGAAGGGCATCAGCCGACAGAGCGGAATTCGGCGGAAGTAGTTTTGTATTGGCGGAATGGCAAGATAAATAATTATATTGGACTCATGAAGTCAATAATGTAATTCAGTTTACGTACTGATGTGGTCATACTGTAAGGACCTACTGCTATTGTTTTAGTCGTATCGAGATTATTATTTCAGGTTGTAAAACCGTAACTGTCATTTCAGTTTTTCAACCTGAAATAAGGGCCATTACGAGATGCCATTGCGGCAATGAGGCAATATGGGCGGACTAGAACAGGAGTGGCAATTTTTCAGTTTTGAGACTTAACTATTATTTGATGTTGTCAAACTGTAACTGTCATTTCAGTTTTTCAACCTGAAATAAGGGTCATTATCGCAATATGCAATAGTTATTAAGTGTAGATGTATGGATTACTTATCGACATAGAACTAAGGGGAAGCGTTGGTAGGACAACTACGTTTTTACTTTTAGTAATTACTTTGTGACTGGTAAGTAATTTATCCGTATAGTTCTACTTCTAGTCAATAATTGTAACGGATGTAACGGTCCATATTGGCATTCAGGATTGGACACTAATTATTGTGTAATAATTACAGTCGTGCGGACTTTATTTTAGTTTCATTATTACCTTTGAGTTTGTCAGTTCTGCTATCTACGTGCGGATAAAAAGTGTAGATTGGTATCGTGGCTCCTAACGGAGTCTCTCAGCAAACCGGCGTCTAAGGTATGAGGTCAGTGAGTGACCGGGTATTTACCTAATCAACGGTTGGTATTGCGTGACACTTGAAGTTGAACGTCACGTGTAGCACTTGAAGGAGGGCTTCAATCTAACTTGTGGCTTCAACCGCTTCAAAGTGCGAGATTTTCATTTTGGGAAAGTCTCTCTAAGTCATGGTGTAAAAACCTAAATTGTCACAGTGTGGCAATAAGGATTTTTCGCTTCTCTTGACTGCGTGACCACAAATTTACACTCACAGTATTTTGCGGTTTTTCGGGAATTCGGGGACTTGAAAAAGGCAGTGGAGTGGGAAAAAGTGGTAATTGCTGTAAAAACTTTGATTAAATCGTTTGAAGTCATTCCTGGACGAAATCGAAAACTAGTTAGTGAAGTCGAAACGTCCGCCGTGCAGAGGAGAATAATAAAATGTCAACGGTAGTGGTTTTGGCATGTCGTTAAAGTGCTCAGTCTGATAATATGTGTCATCTTTGAGTTTGTGTTTTCTCATGTTTGACAAAATAGTATTAGATGGCGTCTTTAAATTTGCAGTAGTAGTAAGTCAGAGGATCAGGCTGTCAACTTGGACAGCTGGTCACCTCTTGCCTTTCATTGAAAAATTAGTAACTTGAAAGTCTAACTGCTCACTTATTATTTGAAGTACTTGAAAATGGACTCGGTTGGATCAGTTTAAATTATTATTCGACCTGAACCGCTAGTACTTGTTTTTGACCTTTCTAGTTGTGGAAAGACCAGTTACAACGAAGATGTGGAAAGCTTGTCATAACTGTCATACTAACTTCACGAAGATCATTATTAAAACGAAAGTAACGAAAGCTTGACATTGTTTGAGCTTGTCTACCTGTGAGCCGGTTGTAGTAAAAGGAAGGCAGGATTACTGCCATAGTAGCCTTTTCAAGGTACTCACGGGTGGCAAGCTATGTGTTGAGTTAAAGTTAGACTGGATAAGAATATCACGAAAGTTTGTGTAGATGCGGTTGTCCTTGTGACAAAACCGTTGTTGAATTGTTTCCCAGGTTTGGGGAGAACTTGATAACAATTGCCTTAACGATTTTTTGAAAATTGATTTCGAATAACTGCACTCAAAAAGAAGTTGATATACAGCTTGCTCTAAAACCTCATTATTAGTGGATTGACATTGATACATATTAAGCATACCCTTGATTGTCGCCGTTCTTACTCTGTTGTCTGTGTATGACGACAGAGGCGGAAGACGTGGGTATGGTGTTGTACCTTTTTCAATCAAAGCTTGCCAATTTTTGAAATGGGGACGAGAGTGAAAGCCAAAGTGTGGCTTCTTTCCTATTCTCAAGTCGCTGCCTGCAAAAACCAATTTGCAAAATCGTTCGTCTTCCTCTACTTTTTGTTCTTCAAGCTCTAAACCCCCTGTATATACAGGTTGGGATTGCTTATACTCTAAGTGTCTGAGTGATTGAATGTGAGGCTCCAGACGTTCGAAAAGTTTTTGGTCATCAGGCACAGTAGCGACAAGAAAAAGTAAGTCGTCTACTTGTCGAATGCCAAACACAAAGTCAGACAAATTCTGTCTACGTAGTATAGTTAAGAAACGAAACTCGTCAAAAATGCATGTGATTTGGGCTAGTGGGGAAGAAAGGTAGCCTCCAATAGGACAACCTTTGATCTGCTGAAAGCATGCATTGCCCATGACGAAAAATGTATTATCTAAATCCATTTCTACTATGTCTAATAGATCTTGGAAAGTAAATACTACATAATCATCACGTGATGCACTATGGTGCCATCCTACGTGATATTTCATACGTCCATTCATATCAAGTCTTAGTGTTTTCGAGACTTGCACTTTTTCTCTTTGGTTTCCTCTTTTCCCTGTGGCCTCATATTCTCTAAGAATCATAAAAAGCCAGTGAAGGGACATCACAATGTCTTTTTTATCTAACCACGTAAACATTTGTTTCACGTCAAATGAGAGTGTTTGGATATCTAAATTTACATCCAATTTATTTTCTAATTTTTGAAACAATGTTTGGGCTTTTTTTGATTTTCCCTTTTAGATCCGAAAGCTTATTGAGATTGAAATTGGGAACGTATTTTGTTACTTGTAGGACGAGAAAATTCAAAGCTTTAGCTGCATACTTGAGCATTTTCCTTCCTTGAGACCGAGACTGAATGCAAATAAGTCTTGTTTTGTTTTCGGGGTCTTTGTCCTTGGGGGAGGTCATAACTTTATGGACACATCCCCTTCTATTCAATGGAGCAAAGCGATTTAGTTTTCGTTTATTGTATTCTTGTCTATACTTGCGTAAAATTTGTTCTTCGGTCATACTAACTGCTTTGAAACACGGAGAATTGATTACCTCCTGTGTTAGTCTTTTCCAAAGCAGAACCGGGCATTCTACCCATAATTGGTTTTTATTTTTATCAATGTAGTCTTTCACCGATTGTAAGGTTTTCCAACTTATTTTTTGTTCTGCAGTTGTACTCGTCGTATATTTACCGAAATTTTGACGGTTGGTATCCCATATTTTTTGTAAATTTCGAACCATTGTATTGCCCGCAGTCTTTGCTGTTCCCATGGATTGCAATAAAGCGAGTAATGCACGTTTTTCGCTCTGTATTTGCTTGTCGCTATGTTGTTGCTCTGTAAAAATCGTCTTGAAACGGTCGGCCCGGACCTTGGCCGGATCATGGTTTTTTCCAAAAACGATGTCACGTATTTGGGCAACGTATCTTTTTATTGACTCCAGAACTCTTTCTGCGCACTCTCTTCATTGAGATAGGGGATAGCAGATGCATGTTGTGCTCCAATTGTTCCCATATCTCCTTGCATATCTCAGTCTAGAACTGAAATGAACTCCATTATGGCATAATGAAGAGCATGTCGGTTGTTGACTAAACTGGAAGTCAAAAGACTCAATCCACATGTGCATATTTATGAGAGTTTTTGCAAGAGACTGCGAGTTCTTTTGAATTACTTTAGCCAATGATAGTATAGCAGTCTGAATTTGTTGTGGTACCTTGATGTGTTGCAAGATAATTGATGGAATTGTCTTAAGCTCTTTTCTGGAAAAGTTGTCAATGAAAAGCATTTTCATCGTGTAGTTTGAGCTTTTGAGGATCTCTGGATAGCGTAGTAAACGAGATCTCACAATAGATGCAATTCGTTCTTTTATCTTCCAATGTGGCATGATTTGTGTTTGTGCCCATACGTTAATTGCTTGATGTCGTGTGGCTTTCTTTATGTCACGTTCCCATGCCTTGGGATGGTACCAAAGTTGTTCTATGTTGACTGTTTTGTCAAGGACGGCTCCTTTGGAATCAATATGGAATGCCATCGATTGTTCTGTATTTAACAGCAAACGTTTTGCCATCGAGGAGGAAAGCCGACAATAAGGTCCAGTCCACGACAGTTGTATATTTGACTGTTCGTGTTTCCCCAGTTGTAGCAGTGGTGCCGGTTCATAAATCTTTGTTTTACGGTAAACACGTATCATGTAATCAGAGTCCGTCTTGTCTCCTCCCTTCCCATATCTCGTGATTGTTACCTTCTCCTTGTCATCGAATTGATCGAGGAGTGAGGTAAGAGAGGAAGGGTAGTGGGTGTTGACGCCGTTTCGGCCAGCCCAGATGGTCAAATTATTTATTCGATTGCGTAAACCATTGAGCATCCAGCACATTTTGGAACAGCATTGAGCAGCTTTGTTCTCGCACACACATGGTTTTGTCTTTTTTCGTTCCATGATTGGAAGGGATCGTGAGACATGTTGTGTGTGTGTAATGTTTGCTTTGAAACTTTGTATGTAAGCTGGTCTTTTCATGTTCATTTTCGGTGTCAACCACTGAATAAAAGACTTTTCTGTTTGCACTCTGATCGATTTTGAATGCAGTTTTTCACCTTTTGTTTGGTGAGGTAGCTTTCCAAGATTGAGTATTGGAACTGAGATAAAATTCTCGTAACCAAAACTGCCGGCCATTCTTGACAACTGCTGGTTGGAATTTGAGCTTGTTTTTGAATGTTTCCATGCCCTCATTTGTCGAAATTCTTGTTTCATTCTTGACAAGAAGTTCGAAGTTTCACCTACATAGTCTCGACTTGTTGAAGGTGAATAAATATAATAAACAACCGAAATATTTGCCCCGTGATTGTTTTCCGGTTTTTCAAGATAGTCGAAAGCCTGTAAGCTGTCCATATTAGGGATGGAGTTGATCATAGTCAGCTTTGCTTTAATCCATTTTGAATCCGTAACCGGAAGAGATGCCATTGCTAGAAAGTGTTGAATCATCATAGTTAACCGAAAGACTTTCCATATTATTTTTCCTTGCGTAGTAGTAGCCAAAGTCTTGATTTTAATACAAAGGAAATTTGCTTTTTTCAACAGGATATTTACCAAAGATTTCCTAGAGGAGCAAATGCTTTGAACACATCTTGCGTCATTTGCTCTACTAGTCTTTGCGTTGGTGTTAAGGTCTTTATCGGAGGGTTTGGCGATGAGTTGGTATAGTCCTCGAATTCGCCTGCACAGTGCAAATAAACGAATATAGCACCGCGTCAAGTCTCCCCTCATTTCCTATTTAGTTTGTTTGTTAGCTGCTGTGCGAGCTTTTGCCGCAGCTGAAGGAGAGGATGCCACCGATATTGCGGAATCGATACCTTCTTTTTGTTTTTTGTTCGAGTTTTGCGGAGTAGCACCACGTTTTCTTTTCTTCCCAGTTTTGCTTGGAGTTGTAGGCACAGTATTAGTTTCTTCTGCCTCGTCTTCTTCTTTCGCCGACTCGGAAGAGGCATCAGCAGTGTCAGACTCTGATTGCTTGGGCTTAAGTTGTTCGGAAATTGGCGCAGTCAGTGTGTCTTTGCAAGCAGCAAGATACACTGTTGGAGTTCATCGACCTTAGCGATCGCTTTTTCGATAAACTTTGTACCCAAGACTGCAGGCTCTTCTTCCGCTTGGGTAGCCACAGGCACTTTTCTCCAATCAGGTAGAACCATGTTGAAGACCTCCAAAAAACCTTTTGTTTTCTCAAAAATCGTACGAAAGGCTTGACGAATTTGCTCACTTGCCCCTTCTGTGTTAAGTTCAAGTTTTGCCAACACTGACTCGGTGTCCCCATCTTGTCTTCCATAGGGATTCGGGAACTCTTGTGTAGAGATCAACTCGTCGATGTAATCGAGCGCAAGTGACGAGACTCCCTGAATGGGAAAGGTTGAGCCCGCCTCCTCAAGGAAATCCTGGCTTGTTAGTACCTTCCCCGCTTTGACCGCCACGTTAGTCTTCTCGACGAACAAGATGAAGAGAAAGCACATTGGCACAGACCCATATTTGAGTTTACCAAATAGATTGGCAAGATTGAAGCCTTTTGGCAGCTTTTCCAACTTTTTCGCCAGTGCTGAGTGGTCGGTCCACGCAGCTCAAAGCGTAAACCAGACGATCCGCACTACCGCCAGCGAGGGAAAATAATCCGTCTTTGAGACGGTTGATCCATTTTTGAGATATCAACTTCGCCTCCTTCACAATCGCTGTGTTGGAGGGTACTTTGTAGAAAAGGGTGGTTGTAACGTTGAAGTCGTCCAGCTCTCCTTGGAAGTTCGGGTACATCGCAGTCGATTTCTTTACTCTGCGGTTGATGTTGCCACTTATTTTTGAGCTTTTGTGTTGAGACTTCTTTGGCGAGGGAACTTGTATGCCAGTTAGGAGTGCAGCCATCTTGGACGAGGCACCTTCAGTGGCGTCCCCTTGCGTCTTTCGCTGTTGTGCTTTGCGTTGAACACGCGGGATGACAGGTCTAGCTTTAGCAGTTGCTGAAGACATAGAGCTCAGAGCTGTAACACGGTAAGGACCGATAGACAGCAGAATGCGACTCAGTTAAA
>WBZZ01001064.1:467500-470000 GCA_019918135.1 Paulinella micropora | reverse complement strand
GTACGTATGCATGCCTGTTTGTCTTTCTTGTCTCCGTTGGGGGGTGGGGTAAAAATTTATGTATGTATTTAGTCAGGTATGTATGAATGTATGTACGAAATTGTATTTAGTCGTGTGTATGAATGTATGTACGCATATATGTGTTTGCATGCCTGGTTTTCTTTCTCGTCTCCGCACAATTGTAGATAGATAGATAGATAGATAGATATGGATGGATGGATGGATAGATAGATAGATAGATAGATAGATAAATAGATAGATAGATAGATAGATAGATAGATAGATAGGGCGGTGGAGCAAGATAACAGCTGTATTTATGTATGTATATGTAATACGTATGTATGAATGCATGGTTTCAAGTATGTATAAGTATGTCTGTATGTATGTATTTACATGTATATGTATTTATGAATGCCTGGTTGTCTTTCTTGTCTCGGTTGGGCGGTGGGGTAAAAAATTCATGTACGTATTAAGTCATGTATGTATGAATGTATGTATGCATGCCTGGTTTTCTTTCTCGTCTCCGGTGGGCGGTGGAGGCACAGTAAGATATGTATGTCTATATCCATGCATCTATGTATTTACGAATGTGTGTATGTATTGTTGCAAAGTTTTGAATTAATCTTCAGGTTTTGAATTAGTGTTCAGAATTCAAATTAGTTTATTTTAAAGGTAACATTTCGCCAAAATCGTATTGGTTTTGCGGACGGATATGGCCGTTAAAAATCAAAACTAATTTGAATTTTGAACACTCATCCAAAATCTGAAGAAAAGTTCAAATTCTATGGTTTATATGTCTATATCCATGCATCTATGTATTTACGCATGTGTGTATGTATTGTTACGGACGTTCAGACGTCAAAGTCAAACATAGAAATTTGAATTAATCTTCAGATTTTGAATGAGTGGTTCAGAATTCAAAATTAGTTTATTTTAACGGCAAACATTTTTCGCCAAAATCGCATTGGTTTTGCGGACGGATATAGCCGTTGAAAAATCAAAACCAATTTGAATTCTGAAGAACACTCAGCCAAAGTCGGAAGAAAAGTTCGAATTCTATGGCTGACTTTAACATCTGAGCGTCCGCAGTAATGTATGTGTGTATACATGCCTGGTTGTCTTTCTTGTTTCCATAGTGTAAAACGGGGGGAAAATCGACGTATACAGGGGAGAGGAGAGAAAGAGGCTGAAGGTATATTGTTTGCATTATGTATGTATGTATGTATGTATGTATGTATGTATGTATGGTTTTCTTTCTCGTCTCCGATGAATGTGTAAGCAATATGCGTGTACGTATATGTGTACTAAAAGAAGGTATAAGAATATGTCTGCATGTATGTATGTGTGCCTCGTTGTCTTTCTCGTCTCCGGTGGGCGGTGGGGGAAAAATTGACGTAGATAACATGAATGTGTAAGTAATATGCATGTACGTATATATGTACTAAAAAAAGGTATAAGATTATGTCTGTATGCATGTATGCATGCCTGGTTGTCTTTCTCGTCTCCGGTGGGCGGTGGGAGAAAAATCGACGTATATAACATGAACGTGTAAGTAATATGCAAGTACGTATATATACATATATATATACATATATATATATATATATATATATATACTAAAAAAGGTATAAGAATATGTCTGAATGTATGTATGCATGCCTGGTTGTCTTTCTCGTCTCCGGTGGGCGGTGGGGGAAAGATTGACGTATATAACACGAATGTGTATGCAATATGCAAGTACGTATATATATATAAATTATATATATATATATACATATACATATATATATACATATGTGTGTGTGTGTGTGTGTGTACTAAAAAAGGTATAAGAATATGTCTGTATGCATGTGTGCATGCCTGGTTGTCTTTCTCGTCTCCGGTGGGCGGTGGGGGAAAAATCGACTTATATAAATGAATGTGTAAGTAATATGCATGTACGTATATATGTACTAAAAAAAGGTATAAGAATATGTCTGCATATATGTACATACATACATACATACATACATACATACATACATACATACATACATACGTTGTCTTTCTCGTCTCCGGTGGGCGGTGGGGGGAAATTGACCTACATACATACATACATACATGCATGCATGCATACATACATACATACATACATACATACATACATACATACATACATACATACATACATACGTTGTCTTTCTCGTCTCCGGTGGGCGGTGGGGGTTAAATGTAGAAGCTAGTAGATTATCTTCTACTTTGCAATGCACATACATACATACATACATACATGCATACATGCATACATACATGCATACATGCATACATACATACATACATACAAACATACATACATACCTTGTCTTTCTCGTCTCCGTGGGCGGAGGGGAGGGGGGGGGGGGGGGGGGGGAAATTAACTGTAGAAGCTAGAAGATTATCTTCTACTTTGCAATGCACACATACATACATACATACATACATATATACATACGTTGTCTTTCTCGTCTCCGGTGGGCGGTGG
>WBZZ01001064.1:450000-457500 GCA_019918135.1 Paulinella micropora | reverse complement strand
GTAAGTAGTAGTAGTAATCGTGGTGGAAACAAAGGCGAGAACGCAAAAGAAATAGATTTGCAATTGAGGCGGTCAGCTGAGAGGAGAAGGAGAAGGAGAAGGAGAAGGAGAAGCTGGGGGAAAAGGCAATAGACAACAATAATAGACGCAGTGAGCATACGGGAAATAGGAAAAATTAATAGACACGGGTGAGCAAAGGGGACATAGGAAAATAGTATATTATGCGGCTAGCCGGAAATTTGACGTGTTTTGCGGGCTCGCTGGCCCGGAGCCGGGCCGGGCCGGCGAGCCCGCAAAACACGTCAACTTTGGCGCGCCGCATATGTAGTTTTTATCGGTAACCTGACCACATTTTGTGGAGGTGACCGATACAATGATAGACACGGTGAGCAAGCGGGAAATAGGAAAAATAGGTGGATATTACTACACTGTGGTGTTTTGCTGTGGCTCAGTGTCTCTATTACAAGAGAAGTTCCTTGTCCTTAAGTACAACGAGCAATGACTTCAAACGATTCGTTCTCGGCCGATTCTGATTTGTGTGGCTTGTGTAATGGCTCATTTGAAAGCTCTCATCAAGAGCTTTCTAATGAGCCATAACACAGGTTGTAGATACAAATATTGACCAAGATCGAAGCGCTTGAAGTCATTGTCCGTTGTACTTAAGAAGTTGGAACTTCTTGAGGCGAGAGGGGAAAAGTCATAGATTATCAACATAAGAAATAGATGGACAGACAGTTGGCGCAGTCAGAAGGGAACACAAGACAACAGATAGGTAATCGGGGCCATCAGCAAGTGTTATTTATTACCATCACGGAAAAAAAAAAAGGCTTTTGGACCCGGCCTGAATGGTGTGGTCACTTGACGTGGAAAGTTACCATGGCCACACAAAAAGTTGGGACGGTCACATGTCCATGCCACGTGGCCAGCATTGTGCTAGCCATGGCCTGGAAAAATTCAGCACAATGGGCGACAGCGCTTCACAGGGTGACCACACCATTCAGGCCGGGTCCAAAAACCTTATTTTTCACATTTTTTCCCCGCTGTGGTAATAAATAAGTGGGAATAGTATATTATGCGGCTAGCCACAAATTTGGTGTGCTTTGCGGGCGAGCCGGGCCGGCGAGCCCGCAAAACACGTCAAATTTGGCGCGCCGCATATGTAGTGTTATCGGTAACCTGACCACATTTTGTGGAGGTGGACCGTTAAAAGGGATGAGGTGAATATTATTCATCTATCCATCCATCTATCTATCTATCTACCTATCTATCTATCTATCTATCTATCTATCTATCTATCTATCTATCTATCTATCTATCTATCTATCTATCTATCTATCTATTTATCTATCTATCTACTCATCTATCTATCTATCTATGCATCCATCCATCCATCCAGTTATCTATCTATCTATCTATTTATCTATCTATCTATCTATCTTTCTATCTATCTATCCATCTATCTATCTATCTATCTATCTGACTATCTTTCTATCTATCTATCTAATCTATCTAACCGTGTTGTTTTCCTGCTGCTCAGTGTCCCCCCACTAACAGAGGCGGGGACAGAGGTGAGAGGGCAGTGGGAGGAGAGAAGGCCAAGGAATAATATTCACCTCATCCCTTTTAACGGTCACCTCCACAAAATGTGGTCAGGTTACCGATAAAACTACATATGCGGCGCGCCAAATTTGACACGTTTTGCGGGCTCGCCGGCCCGGCCCGGCGAGCCCGCAAAACACGTCAAATTTGTGGCTAGCCGCATAATATACTACTATTGACACTGACCGTGTTGTTTTCCTGCTGCGCACCGTCCAACAACAGAGGCGGGAACAGAGGTGAGAGGGCAGCGGGAGGAGGAGAAGCCTTGAGCTATACATACATACATACATACATACATATTCCAACAACAGAGGCGGGAACAGAGGTGAGAGGGCAGCGGGAGGAGGAGAAGCCTTGAGCTATACATACATACATACATACATACATACATACATACATACATACATACATACATATTCCAACAACAGGCGGGAACAGAGGTAAGAGGGCAGCGGGAGGAGGGGAGGCCTTGAGCTATATATACATACATACATACATACATACATACACACATACATACATACATACATACATACATACATACATACATACATACATACACACATACATACATACATACACACATACATACATACATGCATACATGCATACATAGATACCTGTGGTGAGGAGGGGTCGGAGGAGGAGGAGGCAGCGCCGACAGGAGGGGATAACTGCGGCTGTGTTAACGACATTTCATCCGCCTGATCACAGTAGGAATAGTATATTATGCGGCTAGCCACAAATGTGACGTGTTTTGCGGGCGAGCCGGGCCGACAGGAGGGGATGACTGTGGCTGTATTAACGACATTTCATCCGCCTACTCACAGTAGGCAACCATTGGATAATGTGGGGATGAGGGGATAACTGAGGCTGTATTAACGACATTTCATCCGCCTGCTCACAGTAGGCAACCATTGGATAATGATGGGATGACTGTGGCTGTATTA
The DNA here is from genome assembly GCA_019918135.1 of Paulinella micropora. Lineage (NCBI taxonomy): Eukaryota > Cercozoa > Imbricatea > Euglyphida > Paulinellidae > Paulinella > Paulinella micropora. The sequence goes on along the minus strand of WBZZ01001064.1, from coordinate 454,951 downwards.
ACGACATTTCATCCGCCTGCTCACAGTGTGAATAGTATATTATGCGGCTAGCCACAAATTTTGACGTGTCTTGCGGGGGAGCCGGGCCGGCGAGCCCGCAAAACACGTCAAATTTGGCGCGCCGCATATGTAGTTTTATCGGTAGTCTGACCGCATTTTGTGGAGGTGACTGATAAACTATTGGATAATGTTCTTGCAGTTTGTCTCATAATTATGATCATTTCTCCTGATCTTTACGCTATCTACCTTGAAAATCTTACTGTGGACATTCAAGTGGCAAAACATTCAAACTTTGACCTCATCTTTCTCAATCAATATTTGAGATACGGAAATGCAGCGCACACCGTTGGAAAGCTCTTGTCTTAAGCTTTCGAATGCTGGCTTCAGATTTGTCGTATCACTTAGATTGACGGAGAACGATGAGATCAAAGTTGGATAGTTTGCCACTTGAATGTCCACAGTAGTTTTTTCCTTTCAGGGTAAGGTTTAATGTAATTTGGATCAAAGACACAAATTATCACCGGAAATAGCGAACATTTTAGGAGAAAATGATTATAATTATGAGACCAGCTGCAATAGCATGATCTCATCCACCTACCAGTATCAGCAAACAGTTAGATAAGGACCAAGTTGAGAATTAGGAAAAGTTTCAAACCTACATAGCGTGAAATTCGGGGCGAAAACAATGGTTATTATTATTATTATTATTATTATTATTATTATTATTATTATTATTAGTATTATTATTATTATTATTATTGTTATTATTATTATTATTATTATTATTATTATTATTATTATTATTGTTATTATTAATTATGAAACAAATTTTCAGAGGAAGCGCCTACAGGAGATTTCAATTGTAATAACGATAGATAGATAGATAGACAGATAAATAGATAGATAGATAGATAGATAGATAGATAGATAGATAGATAGATAGATAGATAGCCCACTGGAGATTTCAGTTGTAATAACGATAGATAGATAGATAGACAAATAGATAGATATATAGATAGATAGATAGATGAGATGTCGCAAAGGAATGTAGTCCTTGCAAAGGAACGCAGTTTCACATCAAACAATAATTTGTGTACTGTGCATGTGTCCGGGATGGGAATCACGGGTAGACTGTGTTCTGGAAAAAGAAGAGGAGGAAGGACGTTGAAGAAAAAGGCAATCTAGGAATGGAGAGTGGGAGGATAAGGAAGAAGAGAAAGAAAAGGAAGCCGTTAGTCCAAGTGTTTTGAGCACCGTAAGCTTGCGCAAGCTACAATGATGACAGATAGATAGATAGATAGATAGATAGATAGATAGATAGATAGCCCACAGGAGATTTCAGTTGTAATACCGATAGATAGATAGACAGATGAGATATCGACTAATGTCAGAAAAAAGGAGCTTCTGATTTCGTCGACCAAGGAAGTCTGTGGGTAAAGTATTAACCCGATGCCCAGCTAAGCCGTGATGTTTGCACGGAAGGGACTGATACAGGCGATACCAAAGCTCCCTAGTACCAGGCGGGGCCAGGGCTCGTTCCATAAGCGCCCCTTGCAGAACGAGCTCCCACCTCCATTACAGAGGACCCAGTAAGCAGATGGAGTTTCGAGACTGTTCGACAGTCTAGTATAAACCGACAGAGCACTGTGGGTTTTATTCCGGGCTCAACAAGCGAGAAAGGGCACCCTGAGGGAACAGGATTGTGCTTCCCGTCGCTATTTCGGCATGTGACTTATAGGCGTATGGCTAGGCACACATAAGGCACCCCACCACGGGCCCAGCACACCCACACCATCCCCTAATTCTCTGTCTGTCGACAGATGGCACCCATTTCAAAAAAACCAAGCCCAAGGGAGGGTCAGTGACACCTCAAGTGGCCTTGGTTCGCTCCGTGGAGTAAGTGATGAGATCAACTGATGAGATATCGACTAATGTCAGAAAAAAGGAGCTTCTGATTTCGTCAACCAAGGAAGTCTGTGGGTAAAGTATTAACCCGATGCCCAGCTAAGCCGTGATGTTTGCACGGAAGGGACTGATACAGGCGATACCAAAGCTCCCTAGTACCAGGCGGGGCCAGGGCTCGTTCCATAAGCGCCCAGATAAATAGATAGATAGATAGATAGATAGATAGATAGATAGATAGATAGCCCACTGGAGATTTCAGTTGTAATGACAATAGATAGATAGACAGATAGATAGATAGATAGATAGATAGATAGATAGATAGATAGATAGACAGCCCACTGGAGATTTCAGTTGTAATAACGATATCTCGTCCAACTACCCGTTTATCAAACAATCATAACAACTTTAGATTTAGCAACAACAACAACAACAACAACAACAACAACAACAACAACAACAACAACAACAACAAAAAAGCCCCTGTAAATAGTGTACAAATCGCGCAAAGGTAATTATGCGATGACTCAGGAGAAGGAGGAGGAGGAGAAGGAGAAGGAGGGGGAGGAGGAGGGGGAGGGGGAGGAGGAGGAGGAGCATCGCTTGGCTCACATGTCGATGGCACATCGCACCGCTTGGTCATCTTCGACCATGATCTTAATACTTATACTTTATAGACAACATTTTAGAAGTAGCAAAAGTTTCGACCATAAATACCGTGAAAATTTGAGCGAAAATATTATACATAATGAGACAAATTTTATTATGATGTCAATATTCGCAAATAATAATTAAAAAAAAAAAAAAAAAAAAAAAAATTGCATTAACCCTGACCCTGTTTTGTGGTCTGGCTATGGCCGCGGCGTCCGATTTTGGACGTGTGAATTTGTCCACATTTTTAAGGGTAACAGCGGTAATTTCCTGGGGCTCAATAGTGTATTATGCGGCTAGCCACAAATTTGACGTGTTTTGCGGGCGAGCCGGGCCGGCGAGCCCGCAAAACACGTCAAATTTGGCGCGCCGCGTATGTAGTTTTTATCGGTAACCTGACCACATTTTGTGGAGGTCACCGATAAAATGACTGTACCACGTTCAAAATTAGATGCAGTGATCAATATTGGACATATAGGGTAAGGGTTAAGACATGTGTTAGAAATAGCAGAGAAATTTTCACCCGTAAATAGCGGAAAACTTTTGCCGAAAATAATTATAGCTATGAGACAGGCTGTACTGACGTTTTATCGGTCACCTCCACAAAATGTGGTCAGGTTACCGATAAAACTACATATGCGGCGCGCCAAATTTGACGTGTTTTGCGGCCGCCCGCAAAACACGTCAAATTTGTGGCTAGCCGCATAATATACTAATCTCATCCACCTACCAGTATGACCAAACAATTAGATCAAGGTACATTTGAGAGAAGTAGCCAAGGCTTTCACTGTCAATTGCATGGATAGTTGGCGGTACAATCATTTATAGATAGATAGATAGATAGATAGATAGATAGATAGATAGATAGATAGATAGATAGATAGATAGATATACATAGATTAGATAGATTAGATAGATAGATTAGATAAATAGATTAGATATATACTTGTGAGAGTAACTTTTTAGAACGACGCTTGTATGAGATTTTGGATTTTGCTCTGGTGAGAGAGGTTGATGGAAGGATGGTTAGATGTGTGTGTGTGTGTGTGTGTGTGTGTGTGGAATGTTGTGTGTGTGTGTGTGTGTGTGTGTGTGTGTGTGGAATGTTGTGTGTGCGTGTATGTATGTATGTATTTATGTATGTATGTATGTGCGTTTATGTATGTGTTTATGTATGTATGTATGTGTGTGTGTGTGTGATTGTGTATTAATAGTTATATACCTTCAGATTTAGGACACGAGAGACTAAGTTACCCATGCCCACACGTGGCGAACCTGTTGATAGTAGTATTATTATGCGGCTAGCCACAAATTTGACGTGCTTTGAGGGCGAGCCGGGCCGGGCCGGCGAGCCCGCAATACACGTCAAATTTGGCGCGCCGCATATGTAGTTTTTATCGGTAACCTGACCACATTTTGTGGAGGTCACCGATAAATAAATGAATGAACGCATTAAATAAAGAGAAGAACAGATTTTCAAAAACGATGAAATAAATAATACAAAATAAATATAAATGGATGGATGGATGAATGAATGAATGAATGAATGAATGAATAAATAAATAAATATAGATTGCCCCACCCACACACTGTGAGACTATTGATAAATAAGTAAGTGAATAAACATGTTAAAGAATAAGTAAGTAAATGAATAGATGAATAATGAATACAATAGTAAACAAGTAAGTAAATAAAAAAGTAAAATCAGTAAGTAAACAAATAAATTACCCGAACCGTGCAAAGCTTAACAATAAAAAGCAAATGAATCAGTAAAAAATGTAAGTGAATGAATAAATAGATAAATTAATGAATGAGCAAATTGAGTAACGCTTAGATACTAAATTGCAAACCTGTGATAAATGAGTAAACGAAAAGGATAAATGAATGAGTGAATGACTGAACGAATGAATGAGTGAATGAATGCGTGAATGAGTGAAACGAATGAATGAATGAATGAACGAGTGAATGAGTGAATGCGTGAATGAGTGAATAAATGAATGAATGTATGAATGAATGAATGAATGACTGAACGACTGAACGAGTGAATGAGTGAATGAATTGATGAATGAATGAATGAATGAATGAATGAATGAATGAATGAATGAATGAATGAACGAACGAATGAACGAATGAATAAGTAAATCAACAAATACATACATACATAGATACATACATACATACATACATACATACATACATACATACATATAGTCACCTGTGAGTTTATTCTTTAGTGCAGATGGAGCGGGGGCCTTAACACACCAAATATACACATACATACATACATACATACATGCATACATACATGCCCCCCCCCCCCCCCCCCAACCCCCGTCTGCTGTATATTTCTACGTACATATAACGTACACACACACACATGTACATGCATGTAGGTCTA
>WBZZ01001064.1:432500-435000 GCA_019918135.1 Paulinella micropora | reverse complement strand
TGTGATGGTGATGTGATGGTGATATGATGGTGATGTGAACCTGGACGAGGTAGAGGGGGTTCTGACTGGTGAAAGCGTAAGCGCAGTGACATCAACCAAGAAATAAGTCATGATGTAATATGTGATATGGCGTGATATTTAAATACTAGAGGTGGTTTTTGGCTGGTGGAAAACGTAGGGTAGTGACATCACATATGAATGTGATATGATGTGAAGTGATGTGATTTGATGTGATCGTGCGATGTAATGTGATGTGATATGATGTGATGGTGATGTGATATGATGTGATGGTGATGTGATATGATGTGATGGTGATGTGAACCTGGACGAGGTAGAGGTGGTTCTGACTGGTGAAAGCGTAAGCGCAGTGACATCAACCAAGGAATAAGTCATGATGTCATATGTGATATGGCGTGATGTGATCTTAAGCTGAACATAATAGAGGTGGATTTTGGCTGGTGGAAAACGTAGGGTAGTGACATCACATATGAATGTGATATGATGTGAAGTGATGTGATGTGATGTCATTGTGCGCTGTGATGTGATGTGATGTGATGTGATGTGATATTTTGTGAGGTGATGTGAAGCTGGTCGAGGTCAAGGTGGTTCTGGCTGGTCAAAAAGGTAGCAAAGTGACATAACAAACGGGTGATTCGTTACATCACTTGACGTGATGTGATTTAATGTGGTGTAATGTCATTGCGTCCAATGTGATGTGATGTGATGTGATATCGGCGTAGACGAGGTAGAGGTGGTTCTGACTGGTGAACGCATAGCGCAGTGACATGAAAAACGGGTGAGTCATGATGTGATGTGATGTGATGTGATGTGATGTGCGCTGTGATTTGATGTGATGCGATGTGATGTGATGTGATGTGATGTGATAATGACCTGGACGAGGTAGAGGTGGTTCTGACTGGTGAATGCATAGCGCAGTGACATGAAGAACGGGTGAGTCATGATGTGATGTGATGTGATGTGATGTGATGTAGAACCTGCAGGTGAAAAGGATTAGGGTAGTGATATCACATCTGGATTGAGTCATGATGTGATGTGATGTGCTGTGCTGTGCTGTGCGCTGTGATGTGATGTATCGTGATGTGATATCGGCGTAGACGAGGTAGAGGTGGTTCTGACTGGTGAACGCATAGCGCATGACATGACGAACAGGTGAGTCATGATGTGATGTGACGTGATGTGATGTGATGTGATGATGTGATGTGATGTGATATCGGCGTAGACGAGGTAGAGGTGTTCTGACTGGTGAACGCATAGCGCAGTGACATGACGAACGGGTGAGTCATGATGTGATGTGATGTGATGTGATGTGATGTAATGTGATGTGATGTAAAACCTGCAGGTGAAAGGATTAGGGTAGTGATGTCACATCTGAATTGAGTCATGATGTGATGTGATGTGCTGTGCTGTGCGCTGTGATGTGATGTGATGTGATGTGATTGATGTGATGTGATGTGATAAATGACCTGCACGAGGTAGAGGTGGTTCTGACTGGTGAACGCATAGCGCAATGACATGACGAACGGGTGAGTCATGATGTGATGTGATGTGATGTGATGTGATGTAAAACCTGCAGGTGAAAAGGATTAGGGTAGTGATATCACATCTGAATTGAGTCATGATGTGATGTGCTGTGCTGTGCTGTGCGCTGTTATGTGATGTGATGTGATGTGATGTGATGTGATAAATGACCTGGACGAGGTAGAGGTGGTTCTGACTGGTGAAGGCATAGCGCAGTGACATCACAAACGGGTGAGTCATCCTCTCCATTATCTTGCGCTCCGTTTTCGTGTGTTCCACCTGTCATATTTGTATATGTGTATATGTATATATGTATATGTACATGTATTTGTATGTGTATGTATGTGTAGATGTAGATGTAGATGTAGATGTAGATGTAGATGTATATGTATACGTATACGTATATGTATATGTTTTTGTATATGTATATGTATGTGTATGTGTATATGTATATGTATATGTATATGTATATGTATATGTATATGTATATGTATATGTATATGTGTATGTAAATGTGTATGTATATGTATATGTATATGTATATGTATATGTAACATATATGTATATGTATATGTATATGTATATGAAAATGTATATGCATATGTAATGCATATGTATATGTATATGTATATGTATATGTATATGTATATGTATATGTATATGTATATGTATATATGTCTTGGCATGAACATACATGTACAACTATATACATATTATATATATATATATATATATAACTATATACATATTATGTATATATGTCTGCATATATGCATTCGTATTTTGATGCATGTCATACATAATATATATCTACAACAATATACATACATGTACTATGAACATACTACATGTACAACTATATACATATTATATATATATATGTGTGTGTCTGTATGTATGAATTTGTATGTTGATACGTGTGTGTATATAATATATATAATATACATATTTCCACAGACTC
>WBZZ01001064.1:417500-420000 GCA_019918135.1 Paulinella micropora | reverse complement strand
GTAGCCACACACCATCTTGCATTTTAAATCCTTTGTTTAAATTTTATTATTATTATTAAATTCAACAACAACAAAAACAGCAACGACAACAGCAACATTTTTTTGTATTCTTCTTTTTTCTTTTTTTCTAATTATAATTGAGAACGAAAGGTTCGTGGAGCTATTTTATTTTTGGCTTAGTGGAGTTATCCTTAGCTATTAATAATAATAATAATAATAATAATAATAATAATAATAATAATAATATTGATGATAATAATAATAATATTGATAATAATAATAATAATAATAATAATAATAATAATAATAATAGTAATAATAATAATAAATAATATAATAATAAATAACACAATAATAATGATAATAATAATAATAATAATAATAATAATAATAATAATAATAATAATAATAATAATAATAATAATAATAATAATAATAATAATAGTGCTTCTCTGTCAATGGCTGATGCAAATCTGCGCATGCGCCTCCATCGTCTCACCCGTGAGGGGAGTACGAAGAATTGACGATAGGCTCTAATGACACCCCCGCAAGGGAAGTTCCAACACTTCCAGACGGACCGGTATGTTCAATGAAAATACCGGTGGCACCGACGGGAATCGAACTGGCGACAGGGCCCAGATGGTAGAACTTGACCACTGGGCTATCACGGTGTCCAATAATAATAATAGTAATAATAATAATAATAATAATAATAATAATAATAATAATAATAATAATAATAATAACAATAATAATAATAACAATAATAATAATAATAATAATAATAATAATAATAATAATAGTGCTTCTCTGTCAATGGCTGATGCATTTCTGCACATGCGCCTCCATCGTCTCACCCGTGAGGGGAGTACGAAGAATTGACGATAAGCTCTAATGACACCCCCGCAAGGGCAGTTCCAACACTTCCAGACGGGCCGGTATGTTCAATGAAAATACTGGTCCAGAAATAGACCGGTATGTTCAATGAAAATACTGGTGGCACCGACGGGAATCGAACTGGCGACAGGGCCCAGATGGTAGAACTTGACCACTGGGCTATCGCGGTGTCCAATAATAATAATAATAATAATAATAATAATAATAATAATAATAATAATAATAATAATAATAATGATAATAATGATAACAAGAGCGGAAGGGGTGGTGGAGAGATAATGTATTCAGTGAAGATGTGTCCCGTAGTCTTATCTAAATAATAATAATAATAATAATAATAATAATAATAATAATAATAATAATAATAATAATAATAATAATAATAATAATGATAATAATAATAATAATAATAATAATAATAATAGTAATAATAGTAATAATAATAATAAATAATAATAATAATAAACAATAGTGTATCTCCTGCCAATTGCTGAGCCAAAAGGCCATGTGCATCCAGTCCTCCATTCCATAAGGAAAGTCTCCACACCAATCGGTGGAATAAAGGAAGTGACGGCATAGAACATTACTCTAGGAGCTTTATACCAATCAGCCCATGGAAAATAATAAACAATAATAATAATAATAATAATAATAATAATAATAATAATAATAATAATAACAATAGTGCTTCTCTGTCAATGGCTGATGCATTTCTGCACATGCGCCTCCATCGTCTCACCCGTAAGGGGAGTACGAAGAATTGACGATAAGCTCTAATGACACCCCCGCAAGGGCAGTTCCAACACTTCCAGACGGGCCGGTATGTTCAATGAAAATACTGGTCCAGACGGATCGGTATGTTCAATGAAAATACTGGTGGCACCGACGGGAATCGAACTGGCGACAGGGCCCAGATGGTAGAACTTGACCACTGGGCTATCACGGTGTCCATAATAATAACAATAATAATAATAATAATAATAATAATAATAATAATAATAAATAATAATAATAATAATAACAACAAGAGCGGAAGGGGTCGTGGAGAGATAATGTCTTCAGTGAATATAGGTAGGTAGGTAGGTAGATAGATAGATAGATAGATAGATAGATAGATAGATAGATAGATAGACAGACAGACAGACAGAAAGACAGACAGACAGACAGACAGACAGACAGACAGACAGACAGACAGATAGATAGATAGATAGATAGATAGATAGATAGATAGATAGATAGATAGATAGATAGATAGATAGATAGATAGATAGATTGATAGATAGATAGATAGATAGATAGTTAGCCCATAGTCTTACCTAACATAGCAGACTCGATGGGATGTATTTCCCAGTTACTTCTCCTTCGCTTGATTTCGGCTGCGCTTAGTTTGGACAACTAGAGAAATACACACACCAGGAGAAACAAAACAAAAGCAAATCATTGAGAAAAGCACAGCGGGCATAACGGGCTATAATCAGGCAGTGGAGAGCACAATGGTGAATTATTATGCGGCTAGCCACAAATTTCACGTGTTTTGCGGGCGAGCCGGGCCGGCCAGCCCGCAAAACACGTGAAATTTGGCGCGCCGCATATATGCAGTTTA
>WBZZ01001064.1:377500-395000 GCA_019918135.1 Paulinella micropora | reverse complement strand
TCTTCCTCCTCTGCAAAAGAGAGGAACTTCAACCAATTTGGTGGGAAAATGTAGGAGACGGTGACTATCAGAGCCAAGCAACAAAAAGGAAACAGAGAGTCATTTCCTATTGTCCGCGCTAACGATAATATTATCCTGCGTAAAAAGTAGTACCGGTTACTTGTCTTAATATTATCGTTTTCGGTTGAACCGACTCAAAGTATGTACGTAGTATGTAGAAACAGGTATAACCATATCTTGACTAGATATAGCTCATTTACACATCACTGTGTATAGGGGTATAAGAAAAGGTCGCATATTTACCTATCTGCGCCTACAATCTCCCCTCCCCGTCTTATAGGTGACGGGAACCGTCACCGTAGTTAATAGTGGTAGATTGATAAATCATAGTATTATATGTCGTTAGCTGCCCATCAAAAGGCTAATAAATGACCGTTTAGTTTTCACTCAGTACTTGTAACCGGAACAACTACTCTGACACTTAGTCGTCACTCAACAGGAGAGAGGCAGACCAAGCATAAGAGTCAAGTAACGACAAGCCGGACGACACTCAATGCCACTATGTATTGTGCGGGCCGGCCGACAACTGATCCCTTTTCCCCCTTGGGGGGAAGCCGCCGTAAGCGGTGGACCCCCACGCCGAAGACTGACTCCTCATTCGAAGGCGCTATCGACCGACCGACACATAACATAAGGCATTCCGGCTGGAAAAACCAAAAAAACGTGAAAAAGGCAGCCGAGCCGATCCGAACATGAAACTTTTATGCATAAAAGTGCCAACTGCAGATGGTCCAGACCTGTCTGAAAAGAACAGTTTGGTTTTCGTGAATCGTGGTGTGTTTGATTTCTTTCAAAAGTGGCGTGAAACATGTTGAAACCACTCATGATGTGCATGAAGATGCTAGTTCAGAAACAGCCAAGACAGATGTCAGGGTGATTTCAGTAGAGCATGCAAATGTCTTGAGAGGTGACAAGAAATAATTTTAAAGCATGCATTGTTTTTTCGATGTGTCCTTTTTTAAAACTTCCCTCAGCACTAAAACACAAACAGTTGAGTAAACCAGCAATACTGCACCTGTAAACATGCTGCTGTGCTAGGCACAACGAAGCCCGTACTGACGTGATCTGGTCTACTTGGTTCGACAACTTTGCAACGAGTCTGAAGTTTCGCAATGTTGGTGTTCCCAATTTGGGAGCGGGCCCGTACAACAACGGACTTTGGACGGTTGTGGGTGTAATTCAGTCGCAGCGGTTGCAGCCTCCCAGCTTAATATGGAATGACTGCAAGAGAAACGCTATTCCAGATGATCTTTTTCAGCAGGCTTTGACGGAACTTACACGAAGTAGGATGCACGAGTTGCAAACCAGGAATCCTGACTTTTTGCAATTTTTTCAACACTCTGCTTCCAAGGAATCAGACAGAATTCCGCTCAGGTTGCCCGTCAGTCTTTCCACGGACAACGACCCTGCAAACAAGGGGACTGTTTTCTTCGGTGTGCGGTTGGAAGACCGAAACATCGCATCCAAAGATGCGTTGATTTGTTTCTTGCAACAACTTGCAGCGGATCAAAGACAGGAAGAAGAGCCCCGTTACAAGCTCTACACGGTCGGTTCCAACATTTACAAAAGAATTCTCAAGGTGTGTTTTTTTAAAGTTGTGACGAAGTAGTGCATTGTGCATGTGCGGTTTTTGCAGGCAATGTTGGACTTGAGCGGAGGCTTTGCTCACCTGAAGTCCTGGATGTGTGTGTTTCTCGGGCACTGGCATGTGCACAAGTTCTTGTGCATTTTGATTTGGCGTGAGTTCAAGCGCCAAGTGTTCGGCCCGTTTTGGCATGCACTGTTTCCTGACAAAAAATTCCGCATCAAGCCCCGGCTGAAGACAATCACTGCAATCATGGCTTACCTGCGACTAGCTTACCCTCACGTGAGAAAGGACATTCAGGACAGCTCTGACAACGCGGCCCTTCCTGAAGAAGCCAGAAAAGCACTCCGAAGTCTTTTGACGTTGTTTGAGTGGTTCATGCCGTGGTAAGTCTTTGGCTCAGCTCCACTGACAAATGCAGTTTTGTTGTTGTTGTTGTTGTTGTGCAGGCCCAGGACCTGGGTTGCGTCATTCGTGAAAACATGCCCAAACAAATTTGGGTGTACTTGCACAGAGCTTTAATTTGCATGTGTTGTTGCATTTCAAAGCCAACGAGTACACACATGTCCTGACGTTGCACCTGCTCTGTTGAACTACTGACGAAGTGTGAACCACCCAGCTTGGCGAGCGTTTCAGCATGACCCCAGGATGTTCTCTGAAGAAAAATGTGAAGCGAATCTCAGCAGCGTTGCGAGGCATTCTTTGAGCGACCCGATGCGGTTTGATCTTCAACACGTACAGAAAACGCTGTTGTTGCTGACTCACAGTCGTGAAAACCTGGGCGAAAGCTCCCGTAACCAGGACGGACAGAAGATTGAGCCTGAACTGAGGAAGAACATCATTGTTGCAAATGACTTGCAACTTGATTTCGAATGGAACAAGCCTGTTCTTCATGCCATCCTTGGAATCCCAGTCTTCAGCTGCGCCAACAGGGTACATTCTCGCAGTTCCACCTTTAATGCTTGCTACAAGCTCCAGTAAAAAATTGTACGCCTCCTAAACCTCTGGACCCCGACGACAGAAACGTCCAGCGCTGCAAGCGCCTTTCGGTTTTGAACTGGCTTGTCACTGTTCGCGCAGCGATTGAGGAAGGAGTCGTGGATGATCCGCTCCAAGATTCCCAGGAGGCAGACTCGCAAGGGAACAGGGAGCTAAAGGCATCGCAAGGCGAGCAGGAATTGTCACAGGCAAGTTTGCAGAGAAGAGATTCAGCAATGTCTGCGGCAGATGCAAAGGCCGGGGACGGCTCTGTAGAAGGGTCACTGGCGAGGACTCCCAGATTGTTGCCGCGGCCAAGGCGCAGGCGTCGAGGGGAAGCAGAGCTGGACGCAGCTGAAGATGGAGATGAAACAGACGAAATGGCGCACAGCAATTCCCAGTGTACCTCAGACAGTGACGATGGCAACTCTTCAGATGACTGGGAGAGCTCTGCCGCCGACGCTGAGTCGGAAGCAGTTGCTAGCCAGCAATCACTTCGTCCGCCCTTGCGCAGCTCTGCACGCGCAGTCAGGGCAAGAACCTGGATGGCACGCTTCGTTGGGGATTTCGACACTGACTCGACTCCTTCAACAGCTTCCCGCCAGAGGTACAAGATTCGGCACGGCACGACCGGTCGGAATTTTTACATTAAAATTTGTTTTCAGTGGAGAAGTTGCATTTGCAAATGACCAAGGTCAGGATTAACATTTCGGCTGATCCTTGTGTGGCCGGTTTAGTCAATGTTAATGTAGCACTTGTATGCATATTTGGATCAAATGTCGTTTCCAATGACAGCAGTTGTAATTTAACCTAGTGTTAATTCAACTTTTCTCACTCAAGTAACTGTTTAAGTGTCTGGAAATGGTCAGTGCAGCAGAATTTAATTTACTAAGTCAGGTCAAGGAATGCAAAATGCTTTCATGCATAAAAGTCACAAATTTAGTTGACCTCGGCTGGATTTTTTTGGACAAAACTTTTTCACCTTTTTCTTTTGGCAACAGCTTTCCCTCACTTACAGCTTTTATGCATAAAAGTGTTTTCCGACAGCCTGCATGCTTTTCTACGGATTTCATATATGATTCTTTTATGTGATTTTTTTAGTGGTACTTCTGCGTGACCAAGTTCTACCAGACCCCTTCAGGATCCGGATCCACTGTAATGTCCCCAGTGATAGTCTGTAATACTAGTAATACAACCAAACACAGTCCTCAAAAGATGAGAATGATGTCTCGTTATATTGGCTCAGTGAAGCCGAAAAAGGAAAACGGCAACAGACCAGGAATAAAATGGCATCAGGTCCAATCCGGACAAACGATACTGAAAAACAGGCTGGAAAAACTAGGTGCACCTGTCACCACGAAAAAGAAGTATTTTTTACCTGCTATCCGGGGGGTGATGCCTACAGTATCCCCTCCCTAGCCTCCCGATTTTATGACGGAAATAGCATTTTCGTCATACACCTGCTGATTTCTTTCTGTAAATTATACGCGCTATGGAGTCATGCCACACAGCGCATCGACCCACGGATAGCTGCTGAAATACGACATATACATTGATATCCTCACTACAAGTACGGAAAGTAGTGATGATCACTTAGTGCGTAGTGATGCATCACTAATATAAGCTGTTAGTGATGAGCTTAGTGATATACTTTTTACTTAGTGATGAGGGAAGTGATGATCACTACCTATTTGCATCAGTGAAAAAAAATGAAAAAGTTAGTGATGAAATACGTAGTGATCATCACTACACTAGTGATCTTTATGAAAGTTAGTGATGAAACACGTAGTGATCATCACTACGCTAGTGATCTATGATGAAAGCTAGTGATGAAATACGTAGTGATCATCACTATGTTAGTGATGTTTTACAAAACTAAAAAAAGTAAGTGATAAAGTTCATATATAGTGACGAGCACTAGGGTAGTGATCTTGTTTAGAATATGTCTTAGTGATGATCAGTACACGCTCAAGCTAATAAAAGTCTAGTGATCATCACTAAGTGTCATAATCTAGTGACCATCACTACCTTTTGAGTGTCTATCACTAAGGTCATAGTGACCGGAACTAGTTATATTGAACATCATATTAAAGTTATCTATACTCTGTCTCTGTGAAATATGAGCGTCACTGGGATATTTTTAATAATCAGTGTCTTGATTTAAAAGGTAGACTGTGTCTAAAATGTTGCTGGATTCAATGAATTTCGTACATCTGTCTCCTGCTGATCCAAGAAGTACTTAGCATCGCTATCATTACTTCCCTCACCGTCCGGGGCCGCAAAAATCTCGTTTAGACTAGGAGTGTCAGGCCTAGCTATAGAGTCAACCCCACCTTGGTCCGCCTCATCATCTGACGATTCCAGATTCACCTCTAGTATTTGTCTTGCTTCTGGCACTCGCATATAACGCATCAAGATCAACCACAGGAATGTCTTGGTCAGGTGCTGGTGCTGGATTTTTACCATCCACCAACCTATCCACTGCCTCTTGCATATAATCAGGCAGAATGGAATCATCGACCGGAATCTAATAGATGGAAGCCACTCTTGGTTGGTACGTCTGCAGTCACGCAAGGCATCTCCAATGAGCTCAAAGGGAGAAACTGCAATTTCTTTCTGCGATCGGGAATCGCTTTACATAGCCACATACCACGCTTTTTGGGATCTGCGTAGCACCGCAGAAGCTCTACCGCTGCGAGTTCAAAAGTTATGTCTGGATTGGTCAATGCCACTGCAAGGTAATAGCGGATATATGCACCATATCTCGCACTTCTGCGAACCCCACCTGGAAAATCTCTTTTGAGATCTTCCTTTGCAACTGCACATGCTCCTCTTGCGTAACGTTTGCTGGATGATTCACCACACATCAGTCCCTACACGGCCCCAACCGATCTGGCTCAGGCCATCGACCCGGTCCAGGATCAGGCGCACAATGACCACCAGAAGGACTTTGTTGTTGGTGAGGTGATAGCCTTCATCGACGATGGCTTGCTCAAGTTAGGGATGATCATGGATGAAGACCCCACGGACGATCGCGACGACTTCCGCGTCCACCAACTTGGCATCACTTCACTATCTAATATGCAGTACCGCCCAGTTTACGTGGAGCCGGTTGCCCGTCCGGACGGCACAATCACGGAGGGACCGACGCATCTCCAATGGACGAAGCCTCTCAACTCCTGGAAGAAGATGACACTCGACAGTGAGAATGATCAGGTCGTGCATCGTGATATCCAGTCCAAGCCAAGCTCCAACTTCAAGGCTAGAGGCTATATCATTCCCGAACAACTCAAACATTTACGCAAACCTTACAACGGTAAGAAGTACGATTTTCATGTTTTCAAGCTGAGATTGAAGTAGACTCTCAAGTGGTTTTTGCTTTTAGACTCCCAACGGACTCTATCTCCTTTCCCACTTCATATACCACCCAACAAGTTAGTATTTTCTACAGGCATGTACGATAGTCATATTCACATATTTTGATAGGCAACTGCTATTTCGAATAGGCTAAGGCAGGTCACACAATGCTATTTACCGCTTTGAACACGCAGTGATAGTGTTGGCCTTATGCTCAGTCATGATGTATGATTGGGTACACTATATCCGTCCTGCCTCTGCATGTTGATACTTGTGAGTTTGGTTACAACCCCAAGGGATAAATACATAACAAACTCTTATTAAAAAACGCTATGGATGCAAACAGCCCTAACTCCTAAGAGTAGGTGAAATACCAGTAAATAGCTGAGAGGTCACTTCGTTTATTTACGTTGATTTCTACTGGTTTGCAGACTTGGTTTGCAAAGTACGATCTTGGGTGAACGTAGATTGTGAGTAGCTGTTAGGCGACACTTGAAGTTAAATGTGCAAAGTACTTGAAGGTGGCTTCAAGTTCAAGTCATTGGTGTTCAAGTGGAAGTCCTGAACTTTCATTTGGGAAATGTGAGTTTGAGCCTAATGGCTGTGCACGCAGTGCACGGCAAATATCTTTTTTATGTTCTCTTGACTGTGTTCCCCAAAATTCACCGGTTTTGCGGTTTTCGGCATATCATGGAAAAAAGGCAGCCGAGAAGGGAAAAATTGCATTTGCTGTAAAAACTTTGTTTAAATCGTTTGAAGTCATTCCTGGACGAAATCGAAAGCTAGTTAGTGAAGTCGAAACGTCGTGCAGAGGAGAATCTAACGGATTGGTCAAAAATAATATAATGTCAACGGTAGTGGTTTTGGCAGGTCGTTAAAGTGCTCAGCCCCCCCCCCCCGACCTAACGGTTGAGTAGAGTTGCGTACAGGGTGAGTGACTAACGATTGGTCAGTGACTTGTCTCAGAAAAAAAAGTAGGAGAAAAGAGAAAGATGAGTCTCTTCAAACCCAGGAGGAGGATGAAAAAGAAGTGCGTCGATGTGTAGCGCAGTGTAGACGAGATCAGCCGGGGCCGGATATCGGGATGCTAAAGCGGAACTGAGACTATTGAGGCGCAGTAGCGATGCGTTGATATCGGGGAGCTGACGTCGAGCCGTAGGAAGCTAGGTGGCCATGTATCGCACAGCCGAGATGAACCAAATTTAATGCACCAATTATGCCATGCCAATATAATCACTGAGGTGTTCAGATTCGATGAGGATGATTGTTGACCTGCAGGCATAAAAGGCGACCAAGGACTTACAGGGATACTCTGGTCGTGGCGTAGCTTGTCTAGGGACGATGGCGGGCCAAGTGGGAAAAGCGCTGGGCTGTGGCGGGTGAAGCCGGTACGATGGGTAAACCCACTTGAGAGTGTTGAGGTGGCTATTCCTTCGATGTAGCTTGCTTACCTTTCTGGAAGATATGAAGTGGGAAGGATTCGCCGGTGATGAGAGGGCCTTTGAGACGCTTAAGAACGCTGGCGGGAAGTCGGCCTTTGTCTTTGTCGGTCTTATGAGAGCGCCACTCGATGTGTCGATGAACGACTTGATCGTTTGTTGTGTCGAAGAGAAGGGGGTTCCAGTGGGCCAAGAGATTACCCCAGCGTTGGATAGTTGTTTGGTCCTTTGTGTCTTCGTAGATGGGACGGAAGAGAGGGTTCTTGTCTGAGGTCGTACCGAGCTGGTGAACTACGAGGTCGTTTTCCTCTTTCTCTGGGTCCTCGTCTAAAACGATGCCAAGTTTAACCTGATCGCGGTCGATGAATGCTACGACTTCGCCGATGGTGTAGTTGACTGAGTCGTCGTCGTGATCGTCTACTGCGACTGTGTTGAGCGGAGCGAGGCCGTCAGTGGGTGCAGTATACGGAGCGAGGTGTGAGCGGTCGATGCGTTTCAATACCTTGTTGGTCTTGAGATGACGCAGCTTGAAGCAGTTGGAGCTGACCTGCTCAACGATGGTGTAGGGGCCGTCGAACTGAAGAACGGAGGAGGCTGGAATGCCTTGCTTAGAAAGCTTCGGGCGGTAGACGGAGACTGTCTCGTTTACTTTCCATTCCTTGACAGCCTTGCGGCGGCCTTTGTTCTTTTGAGCAACGGACCGGGCGCGGGTAACGGTGGTGTACGCGCTGACATAAGTTGTGACAGCGGTGCGAGCGCTGTTCAACAGTGCGATCTGTTCGGACGACTGTATTGACAGTGTCGGTGATGCGTCGAGGGCGGCGCTGGAAGCGGTAGCGCGGGCATTAACAATCTCCGGCGAGTCGAAGAAGTCCAACGTGCAGCGGGGCTTGCGGGCGAGCATTCCTTCAAAGGCGGTAGTGCCGGTTGCTGTAGATACGTATGTGTTCTGAGCGAAGGAGAGAGAAGGGATGATGCTAGGCCAGTTGGTCTTTTCTGCCTTAGGGAGAGACTGGATAGCCGTGCGGATTGCTTTGTGGCTGCATTCAACGTAACCGAGTTGATGATGCGAGTAGGGCGCGGTGGTGAGCCATTCGAGGCCGGCTACACTGCAAAATCGTTTGGCCAACGAAAGAACTATGATAATCGGAGAAGATGGACTCCGGAAAACCAAAAATGTAGGCCCATCGATTGAGGATGAGTTCCACTGTTTCTTCCGCGGATGTGGAGACGCATGGGATAAATTGAAGAAATCCCGAGAAAAGATCGACGATGGTCAGTATGTACTGAAAGGTGACGCCGGGGATGCCGATGTGAACGTGGTCGAGGCCGATGCCCTGTCCTTGATGCGTCCATGTGAGCGATGAATATCGGCCGTGGTTAAGGGCCAGGCGGGCGTGGACTAGTTGGCAAAAGTGGCAGTCACGGAGGGCGGCGAGGACGTCATGATGCATGATATCCGTACCGTCTGTGCGGAACCAAATGTAGCGCTCCTTGATAAAGGGGACGAGTGTCGGCGCTTTGGCGTGGTTCTGCATGAGGTGGGCATAATTGATGAGGGGACGGCATAACTCTTCTGGGACATAAACCTTGACTGAAGATTGATCGGGGTCAACGGTGACTGCGATACCTTGTCGGAGGATTAGTTCGGCTGAGCCGGCGGAGACAGAGATGACGTCTTCGGTCCAGAGAGGGGCCGTGAAGCTGTCCTGTCGTTGTGCGTTGATGATCTGCTGGCGTGTAACGCGCTGTGCATGCGATGTAGCAACGAGAGGATAGATGTAGTGTTGCTCCATTCCAAGTCCATGTACGAGCCAGACGAGGTTGTCGTCAAGGAATAAGATCTTGCGGCATTGCTCGACGATCGTCTGTGGAAGAGTTTCATCGGGAACGCAATGAACCAAGTCTTGAGGCATGAGCAGTGCGAAGGGCTTGCGGAGAGCAAACATGTCGCAGGCAACCATCGGGGAGCGTTCAGCAGAGGGAATGACAATGGCCAAGTCCCATGGGGCTTGAATGCTACGTAGAGTGGGCCGCCGCGCAGGATCCGGCAAGATAGGGACTTGAGACTGGTATCCAGGGCCGCGTGCGTGCCTTCAACTGCTAACCAAAGGGTAGAGCCTGCTCGGGGTGCCGGAACGGTGGATAAGAGCTGGAGAGTCGCCTCGGCTTCGCCATCAAGATGGGCTGGCCGGGGGCGATTCAAGGGACGACCGTCGGGGAGTTGGCTTTGCTTACCTGGTAGGTATTCGACTTTGAATCGAATCGTTTGAAGGTGCTCCAAAACCCAGTTGACGATCATGGGGTTGCGAGCGTAGCCACAAAAGGGGCCGGTGATCTGTGACGATGGTGAGTTCGTGGTCGCTGGCATCGATGTAGTAGCGGCACTGTTGAATACCGTAGATGACGCCGTAGGCTTCACGAACGTAGGTCGCCCATCGTGTTTGCGTGTCTGTAAGCTTCTGGGAGAAGTACTGGATGACCGGAGCGTTGCGCTCTGGGCCAATGTGAAGTGCGCCGCCAATGCCGATCTGACTTGCGTCCGTCCAGAGGTAGAGTCGTTGCAACGGCTCATACTTCACCAGAATGGGGAGCGTAGTGAGGACACGGCGGAGCTTCTTCATACATTTCCGCTCATCTCGGGTCAGGTAAGGAGCACCGGAGGGCCGAGCGTGAGTGGATTTGAAAAGATTGGTCAGAGGTGCCACTAATCGGGAATAGTCAGGGATATGGGCTTGGATGAAGTTGGTCATACCTAAGACTGATCGGACTTCGGAAACGTTGGATGGGTCGGCCAGCTTCAGAATAGCGTCGACCTTGGAAGAATCTGCTGCGATACCTTTCTTGCTGCAGCGTTTGCCCAGAATGTTGAGCTCGCGATAGCCTAAGCGTAGTTTCCGGGCCGAACCGTGGAGGCCGGAGTCTCGCATAGCCCGAAAGATGCATCGGAGTTCGCGAAGGTGGGTATCGAAGTCGTTGGAGCAGTCTGTGACGTCGTCGAGGTAGGCTGAAGCGGATTTATTCCAAAAGTCCAGATGGTTGAAGGACTTATCCATAGCGCGTTGAAAGTCTACCGGGGCGCGGTGAACACCTTGAGGCATAACATTAGGAAGGGTGTCCAAACAGCGAGAATATCGCGGCTACCGTCATCTGGATTGAGTCTCAGATGCGTGAAGCCGTCGACCATGTCGATAGAGCTGAGATAGTGCCAGCCCGCGAAGCGTTCGCGGTACTGATCTGGGTTGGGTAAACCTGGCACAGGCAGGTGGAGGTTGTCGTTGGCACCGCGGTAGTCGTAGACGTTGCGTATGTCGCGGATGACCTCCTTTGCTAAGTTTTCAAACTTTCCTACGGGGCAGGCTCGACTAGCCCAGGCACAATTTGCGGAGGCCATGGACCAGAGGCAGGCTGTAAGAACGTCCATCGCCCACCCTTTGAGGTATTGGTATATCGCTGGAGTCCAATTTGGGCATTGCACCGCAATTGGTTTAGCTCCCGGTTTGAGGATGAGCGATGCATCAGTGTGATTGAAGACACCTGCTTTATCTTGGAAGACATCGTCGAATTCTCCGAGGAGGGCCCATAGGACTCGTTGTTGTTCTGCAGTGAGGCCGGAGTTGACGACTTCAGGTGCGTATTTGGGCGCAGGCGGCGCGGTAAGTTTGGCGGCCTGTTTGTCTAGAAATCCGCGGCAAAGTCTCTCAGAAATAAGAATCCACGGGGTGGTCTGTGTTCCACTAACCGTAGTTGCCGTACAGTAAAGCATACGCGGGTCCGGGCATGTTGCAGCGAGTTCCGCCATGGCGGGATCGAAGTATGGAGGATCTTTTACAGCGAGGACTGTGACTTCCCGGTGGGGAAGAGCCATGGTGGAAGGATCCGGCGGTAAGAATAGAGCGGTGTCTGGAGAGGGCTCCAGACTTGGTTGTCACGCCCGACCGTATTCAATCGCTGCTGGTATCCGGTGCCAGACCGAGCGTACATGTAGAAATGGCGGCACTTCGTCGGAGCCGCGAAACGATGCTGTGGGCGCGGAGGTGGCTTGTACCGCGGGTTTTGGACTGGCCGAGGGCCTGTCTGACCATAATTGGCGGTGCGGCCCCGTTGGTTAGTCCGATATGCCCGGTTGGGTTGGTACTTGCCATCGCCGGCCGGGGGACATTGGGTCCGCTTGGCGCGTTGGGCATGTTTGCGGTTCTTCTTGTAGCGGGGGTAGACTACTATTGAAAGCTGGTCGAGCTGGTTTCGGTTTAGGTTTGCGTGTCCCAGTAGCGCCTGTAGTTCCGACGTGAAGGATATCGCCGTAGCCGGACTTACACCACGGTTGATGAGTCTTATCGGGGTGAAGTGCTTGCCATGCAAAGATGCCGTCGGGGACATCGTAGGCGAACTGGTCGTTGTCAAGCAATGGCATGGTATCTATTGAATACCTAACAGGATCCACACTATATTTCCTCTTGTAAACTAATTCAGCTAGCATCTGCCAGACGCGTTCTTTGTCTTCGATGCTGGCCACGCCGTTGATGGCTCCTGATGCATTGTAGAAGGCGCGGTCCAGAGAGTAAGGGATGATGAGGCCGCAGTTGCTGAAATAGTTGAGGTCCGATAGGATCTCCTGTCGTACCGAAGTGCGAAGGCTGGGGTTGATAGCGGAAAGCTGAAATGCTGGCCGTGTAGGCCGGTCGGAGGGCTTATACCTGCGCAGTGTTTAGCTGTGCAAATACACCATGGTAAATGGGGTGTAAGGCATGCTTTGCGTGAGGCCCGAGAGGCAAAGAGGCCATCAGGAAGATCTTGTCGGGTACCGGCATCGAAGTTAAACTCGCGTTGGAGGTAAGGCTTACCCGTATGTTGTCCGATGTCGATCCAATGGGCGATCTTGTACCAGAGGTAGCGCTGCATATCCGGATCAAGCTTATCAGTGAGGTAGGCTTTAGCCGCGTTGAGTCCGCCAGAGGAGACGCAACAAATCCATTCCATGTGCGCGTAAAGATTGAGCTGCTTCAAAATCTTGAGGCGCATGTCCGTTCGTAGATCGGGATTGATGGCAGCAAGACAAAACATACCTGGGTGGATAGGCTGAGGGGCTGGTTCGAGAGGGGCGTACTTCGTTTTGAGCCATTCCGCGTGTTGTCTTGGCCGGGAACTTAGGTGCATGGCGTGGGATGACGGTGATGTCGCCGCAGTCGAAGAAGATGATGACGATGAAAATGTGGCCGCAGGTGGTTGGCTACTTGCCGGGTTGGGCAAGTCCGGTTTTGACTCGTCGTCGTCGTCTTTTCTCCGGTACGGAGTCGGCGGTCTGGTGTTACAGGCTGTCCTTGCGACCTTAGGTGGAGTAGGTGCAGGCTGCGTGCTTGCAGTACTCTGTGTAGCGGGTGTCGGAGCGGGGACTGATCCCGCAGTGTTGCTAGCCGTGTGGCCCGAACTAGAACTCGAACTACTAGAGCTCGAACTGCTAGAGTTGGCGCCGGAAGTTGGGGCAAATGCCGCGTCGTCGAGTAGTTCGACGTCGATCGGGTGGGCAGTGGATCCCGGTAGTCCGGTCTGTCCGTCCGGGATCATGCACACGTCGAATCCAGGGTCGATGAACATCCCCTGGGGGAAGCCGATGCGGTAGTGTCCGCGTGTTTCCAGCGGGCTCAGCGTGTGGATCGGGAGGGGCAGATTAAGAAGTGCCTCGGCTTGAAGATCCGACTGAGACATCTCCATTTCGCAATAGAACTTGCGGAGGCGTTCTGTAGTCTCGGCTGTCTTCAGATTGATCCAGCGGCCCGTGTCTGTATGCTGATCCACCGGTAGTGCTGACTCTGCGTTCCCCGGCGTCCATCTCCGGATGTGGGGATTGGGGTGGTAGTTCATCCGTCTGCGAAGGCATGGGACGCCAGAAGGATAACCTTTCAAACGTTTCTCTCGCGAGTACGGGTTGACCATGTCATAGTCGCAGGGAGAGGTGCCCGAAGGGTGGTGGACTACGTGGATTTCGCGGCTGAAGCGCTTGCCGGTCTGGCTGGCGATGAGATAAATAGCGATTTGAGCTATAATCCACTCCACATTGTCGTATCGCTTCCAGTAAAATTTAGTGGGCCATTTTATGTTGGAAGTGTCTGGATTCTGTGGATCGATTCAGTTTGGGCATTGTTGAAGGTAGTTGGCAAGGTTAGTGCTGTTTCGGCCTCCTAGCGACCATGTACCTTTCTTGACTGTTATTCTTCCCGTTAATCCCTGCCAATTGTGTTGGAGGATATTGTCGAAGAATTCTTCGTCACGCACATTCATGTAGTAGATGGACAGGGAGCTATGGTTGAAATAGTTCCGCGGGAGGTCGACAGTGCAGAGGTAGCTGCGTTCGCGCACTAATACATTTTGGATGTCGTAGTAAGAGTCCGTCGCAGTGATCTTCAGCCATATGGGATCAATGCAAGGGAGTCGGTGGAAGTAGTGCTGAAGTGCGAAACAGCGTTCTCGTGTTGGTAACGTGAACGAGTAGCGTTGGTATAATGCGGTGCCGAATCCCGGAGCCATGGTGTATTGGCCTGTAGACGGGGTTTCCATGCAACTCCACGGGAAAAGCATTTCACCTTCGGAAAGCGCGTCCATAATGGTGTTTCGGGGTGCTGTTCTCTGGGTGTTACCGACAATGAGTCCTAAGTACGATGAGGCTTTGTATCCCCAAGGTCGCTCCGGATGATACGCCATACCGGTGCGGAAATAGTCGACGTTTCCGGTAGGCTCCACTTGGCGTCCAACGAGGGCTGCACACAGGAGTTGCGCAGTACTTCGTCCATGTGCTGGGCCAAAATGGAAGATGGTGGCCTTCAAAGGGGATTTCAGAAATCCATGCATCGTGCTTGCGCCTTTCGGATGGTTGAGGATCTTTTCCACGGTCTCCTTTGTTAGTACGTCCTGGTCCACTGTTGCTTACTGAAGGAGGCGTTGGCGCAAGCGTTTAACTCTAACCAGGCAGAGGGCTTCCGTGTTGACGACGCCGTGTCTTGCGATCGCGCCGTTGTCGATAAGACCCATTCCCAACGTGAAGTCGGAGAATGTCGAGTGATCCATCTCATGAGGCATGTTGCGAGGAGGCCAGTAGCGTTGCATGAGGAGCGTGGGTTTGTCACGACTGAGGCCGAACTTGGCTTCACCGAATTGGATATCAGAGGCGCCCCAAGGGGTGTTCCCATACATCTGGCGAGGGTCCGTACGTATGTAGATCTGACTCTCTCGGGTGCGTGGTGGCGCCGTAGTGGACGACGAGCTCGATGTCGAGCTCGAGGACGAATTTGAAGTTGTGCTCGAAGTTGTGTTCGAAGTTGTGCTCGAAGTTGTGCTCGAAGTTGTGCTCGAAGTTGTGCTCGAAGATGAGCTTGCTGTCGAGCTTGACGAGGCGCTCATAGACGAACTCGAGGATGAACTCGAAGCCTGGTTCGGTGCTGTAGTCCATGGGAGGAAAGTTCGCGCCAGGAGCGGGTTGGCGATAAAGTTGTAGTGGTCAGTGTACGGGAAGACCATCTGCTCGTTTTCATTTTCTGGTGGTGGGATTTGGTAGGTCCCACGGGCGTTTTCTGCCGTGCGTAGCAACGATCGTTCCACTCGAGGGTAGTCCCAACCGCCTTCTACTGGAGTGACGTTGTCGGGCCATAGTCCTTGGCTAGTGATCATTTGTTCCGGGACCCAGTACCCAAGGTGTGGACAACTGGGGTATGTGCCCACGAAGTAAACGGATCCCATGGTCGGGAAGTAGTTCGCGTATACTTTCTTGACGATCCATAAGTCTTCGTCCGAAGCAGAAGCATTTTCCACTTCTTTGCGTTCAGGAATAAAGCTTGGAGGTACCCATACGTTTGGTACCGGTCGGACCTCCTTGTACGTCTGCTGTGGGTTCTGACCCGCGCGTAAAGTGGGGACTGGGGTCAGGACTTCAGCTCGTCGAAGTTGAAAGGGGTCTCCGATTGCGCGACGGGCGTTTGGTGTCATTGGCGATGCTTCGAATCCCGCGAGTCTGCGGCTAGGGAATTCGTGTAGAGGGCCGCGTCCGACACGTGGGGACACATTTTCAAGCCGGGACGGCCTACCACCAGTAGTGACGCTCCGTAGTCTGATTCTTATGCCAATGGGCCGAACACTTCCTATGGGGGATGGCTCGGCTGCCTCGGGTTCGGGATCCGGGGCCGGAGCACGTGCTTCGGTCTGGAGCGGCAATCGAGGAACTGGTGATCCCTGACTCTGTTTGAGTTCACGGGCAAGGCCATCGCTTATTGGTCTTGCCGGCATACAATCCGCGGTCGCCACTCGTAGTGCCGATGACGACGATGATGACGAAGACTGAGCTTGAGGGAGCGCCACAGAGGCGGCCGTAGATGGCGTAGTCAAAGTCGGGGCCGGCGGCACTAACGATAATGATGACGATGATGATGATGATGATGATGATGGTGACGCCCGATAGATCAAAGAGCGTCTCGTATTCGAAGGCTTGCCTCGAAGTTGAGCGAGGTATTGTCGTGCCAGTGCGTCTTCCTTTTTCCAAGCTGATAGACGCCAAGTGCTAACTCCGATCTGAGAGGCATTCGGCGTATTCCCCACCTGAGAGGGAGGCGTGTTTTTCCATCCCTGGGCCGATCCACTCGTGGCAGGCGTGGCTGTCGCAGCAGTTGAAGATGGAGACTCTTCTGGAGTTGAGGATGCCTCCAGTTTCTGTCGTTTGGAAGGAGGAGTACCCGGTCTCTTTGATTCCAAATTCCCGGATCGGGCACGATGGGTGATGTGTTGAGTTTGCGAGGGCGTAGGATGGCTGGCTTGGCTCTCGCTATCCTTTTCGCTCTCGTTTTCGACCACATCGACTTCCAGTTCAACTTCTTCTTCGTCTTCTTCGTCGTCCTCGGCTGCTTCTTCATCTTGCTCCTCGACTGCTTCTTCATCTTGCTCCTCGACCTCTTCGTCTGCCTCTTCGTCTTCGTCTTCACCCTCTTCTTCATTGCGAACCGGCCATCCAAAGTTGCAGTCGCAAGGACTTCTTTTACGTGAAGACATGAACAGGTTGACTTGGCGGCCATAGAGGTGGGCGTTCGAAGTAGACAGAAGGCAGTGGGAGCTCAAAGGGAGCTGCAGTTTGGGACGGCGGTCGATGATTTTTTTGAATTTGATTATCGGGTAGGGAGTCTCTTTCGCCAACGTTGTAGGGCGGAAGTCGTAGCTACCGTAGCAAGTTGTAAATCACCAACTTGAAGTGGCGTCTCGAAGAGATGGAACTCCGTCTCGTAGACGATTTGCTTGGATGGCGGCTTCAGAGGCATGTAGTCCGTGGGCCGAATCGCTTGCGCGTCGTCAATGGAGAGGTTGAGCTGGGCCGAGACCTCGTTAGCGAGAAGCAGGTTCATACCTTCGGGAAGGTGGCTCGAAATATATATCGTGATGGCATGAAGCGGAGTCGTCGGGGTGGCCGAGACGAAAAGTTCAATGCCTTCAGAAAGAGTGGCTTCAACACCCACAGATGAGCGTGCGTCGACGGGTGGGAGCGACACGATCTCAAGTCCTTGGTGTGTTACCCAGCCGAGGAGGGCTACGCCTTTTCAGTTGCAGGCCGAGTCCAGAACGCATGTAGTCTTACCGATGATGTCTTCTTCCGGGGACGGGCGCAATGATTTGCGCACGTATACATTCCCACAGACGACGGTCGGGGTCGTAGAAATGCGAGTACACGTCGTGACTCCTGAGATGCCGCGCGCGTCATGTCGAAAGCCAGTGGCTGCTTCCGCGTGGCGGCAGAGGATGGCTTCCAGTTGTAATGCTTGCCTTCGTCTTGACAACGCTGTTTTCGAAGCTTGCATTCTTCAAGCCAGTGCTTCGGGGTCTGATTCGGCTTGAGGAACTGGTTATGTTCCTTGCATTAGGCGCATCGAATCCCGGTGAAGGGTGGACGCTTTGGCGAGGTCGGGGCGGACTTGGTGGCGGCAGTAACCATCGACGATTTCTTCGAAGGGATTGCAATCGCATTCGCCTTGGTCTTAGTCCACTTGTTGGGGCGTCCACGATCCGGTGATGTCGCCGGTTGGGCCATCGACATAGCGTCAGCCTTGTGCTT
>WBZZ01001064.1:360000-365000 GCA_019918135.1 Paulinella micropora | reverse complement strand
ATCTCCCATAATCGAGTCTCGATATCCAAAGAGAAGAGGGAGGAGATTATGAATCGACCGATACCGAAGAACCGCACTGAATTGCACTCATTCCTTGCGATGGCGCAATACTATAGCCAGTTTATACCCGATTGGGGTGCAACACGGGCTAAGTTGGAGAAAATGATAGATTTTGGAGACTTTGAGAAGTGGGACGAAGAGGCTTTGCAAGCGTTTCATGCGCTCAAAGATCTCATTTACAAAGACCCGAAAGACGGAGGACTGGTTTTAACGATGCCCGACTTTACGAAACAATTCGTAGTCGATACAGACGCATCTAAGTTTGCGATTGGGGCTGTATTACAACAAGAGGATGAGGAGAAGAAATTACGCCCAATCATGTTTATTAGTAGGAAGTTGTGTGCGGCGGAGAGAAACTATTGCACAAGGCAAAGAGAGGCGTTGGCGGTAGTATGGGCCCTCAAGAGGCTCAGAGAGTATTTGTGGGGAGGACCTCAATTTACTGTCAGAACTGATCATCATAACCTGTTATGGTTGATGAATCATGAACAGACGGGACGGCTGGCGCGGTGGCAAGCGTTCTTGTCTTGTTTCGATTTTACAATGGTCCATCTACCGGGAAAGCGAAATGTGGTCGCTGATAGCCTCTCTAGGCTAAAGTTTAACTCAGAAGTATCGGCGTTGGTGTCCACGGTGGAGATGGAAGACTTGTCCACTGACAAGGTGTATGAGGTCAGCCACATTAAGGCGATGGAGATGGCGAGTGGAGTCCGATATGACCGCACAGGTCTACGGTACAGTCCACAAGGCCCGGATCACGGGATATGTTGTGAGCTACATACCCAGGAGGACGCTGAGTGGTCCTATGAGGTATATGAGAATGCGAAGGCGAACATAAGAGAGGAAGAGGAGACGCAGGAAGTTTATGCGGAGCCTCCTCAAGAGCGGAGAAGTGACCTAGACGATGACCCGGAAAGAATCGGGGTACGGCTAGAAGATGGTACTATCCATATAGCCTCGCCTACCGCATGGAGGCAACAACAGGCTCAAGATCCGGAGTTTAAAGAACTGATACAGTTATATCAGAACCCGGATGAGCTACGGATGACAAAAGCGATCAAAGATCAGCTGAAGGAGATGGGATGGAGAGATGGTCTACTGTGGTACAAGGGCCTTCACGGTCGCTATGCGTCACAGCCGGACAAATGGACCCTTTGGGTACCGGAGAGTCTGAGACGATTTATATTTGTCGCAGCCCACAATTGCCCACTTTTGGCGCATCCGGGTCGACAACGAACTCATATGTTCGTAGCGAGGCGATTCTGGTGGAAGAAGATGAAGGAGGAGATAGATCAGGCGGTGGATGCATGCATCCCGTGCAAGATAAACAAAACACCACTGAAGGCAAATTTCGGCCTGATTGGCGAATTTCCTCTTCATGCGGGGATGTTTGAGTTTATACACATTGATCATGTGGGACCTTTCCCAGAATCGAAGGATGGTTACAAATACCTCCTTACGGCTATTGACAGAGCCACCAACTATGTGTGGATCATCCCTGTCAAGGACGTTACCGGCAAGACGA
Source organism: Paulinella micropora (assembly GCA_019918135.1). NCBI lineage: Eukaryota > Cercozoa > Imbricatea > Euglyphida > Paulinellidae > Paulinella > Paulinella micropora. The sequence continues at coordinate 363,415 of WBZZ01001064.1, read as the reverse complement.
CGGCCGAGGGGCTGATCGATAGGATCATCTCACAGATCGGAGTACCAAGAAAGATATGTTCTGATCGAGGCTCGGACTTTAATAACGAGGTCATCGACAAACTATCTAAGTATTACGGGATGAAATGGCAATATGTTACTGCCTATAACCCGCGAGCAAATGGGAAATCGAGCGGGTACACAGACCCCTCAAAGCCTCGCTAAAGATGTATTGCACGAAGAAGGAGAATCAAAGAGCATGGGTCGAGGCAGCACCATCATTTGCGTTTGCAATGAACTGTCTACCCTCTACGGCGTTAGGAGGCTCGAAGAGCTCAATCTCGCCATATCAGTTAGTATATGGGCGTGAGCCTGATATCCCGACTTCGCTCCTTCACCCAAAAGACACTTGGGCGGATGCGGATGAGTTGTTTGGGATGAGACTTAGAGTGAAGATGGAGGCGGAACAAATAGTCAGGGCGCATAGAGAGGCGGAGCGCCGAAAGACTGATGCGCCGAAAGACTGATGCTGAAGGGGTGGGACAAGCGCACTTGGATCAGATCAAGTTCCAGGTCGGGGATATTGTACTATTGTACCATCCTCAAGTCCCGAAGGGAGTCAGCTCTAAGCTGTTCACTCACTGGAAAGGACCTTATCAGATTATGGAACAGACGGGACCTCTGAATTACAAGATCAGGGGTAGAGGGAAGGTGCAAATTGTGAATGTAAGAAGGCTGATTAAGTATGATCCCTTCTTACTGGAAGATGAATCCGTTGAGGAGGCGTTAAAACGGATGAAGGATGATTTCAAAGATGTGCCGCCCATCCACAAGGAGGCTGGCATAGACCAAGACGATGCCTATCGGGCACCGATAGCTGAGAAGGAGGAGAGTGAGGTGGACAGCAAGGAGAAGACTGACCGCATAAGCGCGGTGGGGACTCAGTCTAAGTCTCCGCGAGAGCATAGCGACGAAGGAGAAGATCACAGAGGCGCAGCTAAGGAGAGCGCGGAATGATCTTATCAACGACCAACCGAGGAAGGCGATGAGGTCGATGAGATCAAAGGACGTCCACCAGGAGGAGGAGGGGACGGACACTGACCCAAACGCGGGCAACGTTGAGATTGTCCATGAGCGATGGAAGGAAGGCGATGCGATAGCAACCATCGCATGGGTGAAAAATGTTTTCTATCTGATGAGACCAGCGGAACAACATGTCGCTGATGACACTCTCTCAGACTTATACTTGATGCGGGTCGTGGCGGTCCCACGACAGATGCGTGTCACACGGACACTCAAAATATCATCAGCCGCAAAGATAGTACAACCGATACTCCAGTTCTGGAGAAGTATGGACCCGGTTGAGGTTCCAAAGGCAAGACATTATCTGCCAGTATATAAAGACGCAAAAAGTCTCGAGACATGGGATGATACAATTACTCCCAGAGACAAGGATTACACTGCGTGGACCATTCAGACACTGCCAAGAGGAGTGCTTGATGTCCCTTTTGAATTATCGTTGGGCGGAATCCCTAATAAGATCTGGGACATTCTCGAACAGTCAAAGTTCGATCTGACTTTTGTTGGTGGTCCTCCACCAGGCAAAGAAATCCGCGCCAGACGACGAAGGCAGTGACAAAGAAACTATTTTTCTTTATGCGTCTCAAATAAACTGATTGATTGCCCACGGCGTATCATGATTTGATCATGCATCATCAGTTATCAATATGAATATTAAAAAGACTCAGTGATATAACTTGGCATTTGATCGCAACATACGAGTGCGAAAGGTCGATCGACGATGATACTACACCGTATACGGGGATCGCTAGTGTATTGAGCGATGGTGTTCCCGGGTATGACCCTTTCCAAGTCCTGGGATGATGTTCTCGAAAATGAAATGTTCTCTGAAACTTTCATTAAATTATTTTTTACGATAGATTATATACTGTCGTACCTGAGCACGGTCAATCTCTACTCATATGTTGTGTCGGTATATCGCAGGGTCGGGTACATACACCTCGACTTCGGATATAGCTATTAGGACTGGCCCCCTAATACTATATCATAGGATATCCGCCTTATACAAGGGTATGTCATTAAAAAAGACAATGTACTTACGATCTCCCTGTGAATAATAATAATAATAATGATAATGATAAGAAGAAGAAGGAGATCAAAGGGGGAATCGTACTACAGCACCACGTTGCTTGTATTTTTTTTATTAATAGTACGTTTGTTCTTGACATACTGCAGAAAAAAAAAATTTGAGGGGAAGGAGTTCAAAATTTACAAGAAAGGCTAGAGAATCCGCTTTGACGTGCCGTATGAGGATATATTTATCGTCTTTTAGCGTCTATCCGTGGGTCGATGCGCTGTGTGGCATGACTCCATAGCGCATACTATTTGCAGAAAGAAATCAGAAGGTGTATGACGAAAATGCTATTTCCGTCATAAAATCGGGAGGGGGTACTGTAGGCATCACCCCCCGGATAGCCGGTAAAAAGTACCTTTTCCTGGTGACAGGTGCACCAGCTTGTTTTTCAGTATTATTTGTCCGGATTGGACCTGATGCCATTTTATTCCTGGTCTGTTGCCGTTTTCCTTTTTGGCTTCACTGAGCTAATATAATGAGACATCATTCTCAGAGTCATTCTTGAGGACTGTGTTTGGTTGTATTAATATTACCGACTTTTTACGAGCTATCGTTGGGGGCATTACAGAAGTTAACAGATCAATTTATTTCTCTTTAACAGCTAGCTTTTTAGAAAGGCTTGACTATTGCATTTTTTCCCCATATCCGGAAACTTTATTTCCCTGGACTGTTTTTTCCTGATCCCAGTCAACACACTCCAGATATTGCTGTTGACATTCAAGACAACAACAAAAATTAGTTTTTCATTTTTGTGTCAGATTTTCATTTTTGTGACAGTTTTTCATTTTTGTGACAAAAATTCAAATTTTCAAATTTAACGGTAACATTTCGCGAAAATTTACGATATTTTGCGGACGAATATAGCAGTTAATTTGAAAAATTCAAATTTTCACCCAAAATCAAAATTCCAACCAAAACTGAAATTCCAACCAAAACAGAAAAATCAATTTTTTTTGTTGTCTTGAATGTCAACAGCAATAAAATGATAAAACAAGTGAGTTAAAGTGGCAATACTTAACACATTTCCCTTTATTTTTCTCAGACTAACTTGAACAACTCAAACCGCTACACAACTCTAAACCACTTGAATTATTCTCGTTATTTCTCAGAATTTGTATTGTTTCGCAAGGGACAAGTAGTCTGTTGGTACCTTCCCTGTTCTCGGAAGTATCAAGTTTTGAGATCAAATGACAGCCGTGTGTGTATTCATTTGAATGCCGGTTGGTAATTTCCTCACAGGAGGGTAGTCAAGACTTACAAATTATGAATTGTTATTAAATAA
>WBZZ01001064.1:297500-345000 GCA_019918135.1 Paulinella micropora | reverse complement strand
CGCTTCGGTTTCTCTGTCCTCTTTGGGTACTCCTTCCCCGTCCTTGTCGGCGTCGCCAGCAGCCTCTCTGTCAATTTCTCGCACTGCTTCCGCTTCCGACTCCGCGTCACCGTCCGTCACCCCTTCGCAAGTGCATGTCCACCTGCCGTCCAGCAGCGAGAACGAATTGATGTTGCTGTGGCGCCAACAGGGTGTACGGGAACTGGAGATCGCACGGAGTTACGACGGTCACCCCTGGGAGGCTCTCTCTCCCGAGCGAGTAGCGGCCGTGTGCGCAACGGGGTGGACTGTGCCCACCGGAGGAATTAGCAGGGGAGCAAACGCCAATATGTCAGGCCCGCCCCCGGCCAACGCGTCGCCGGCCTTTCGCCACGCGGCTTGTCTACCCTGCAGGGCCCGGTAGTTGTTGCTGGCCCAGCCTTGGATTTCCGTCAGGTAGTCCATCGGCCGGGCGCCGAAATCGGCCCTCTACCCGCGACGACGTGGACCTGCGCAGGGAAAGCTACTGGCACTCGCTCGGCGTCGCGGCTAGGCTTGGGCTCGGGGCCAGCGCCGGGGACGGCAGTTTTGTGCTCCCCGAACTGGTCATCTCCCGGGGCGAAAGCTACCCCGCGGGCCGTGACCAAGAGCTGGCCGAGCTCGCCAGCCGGAACGCGGGGTACTTCCCCTTCGCGGGACCCCAGGCTTTTCCCGTCCGGCGGCTGTGCCTGCATCACCTGGCCGTAGAAGAATGCACGTACCTGAAGCTCGCCAGGACAGGCGCCGGCGCCCAGCCGTTCCTGGACCAGGTCACGGCGCTCGAGTTTACCCAAACCGTCCTGCCCGAGCCAGGGAAAATCCTCCCTGAGTTCACCCTGTCCGGCCTGCCGCTACTGCAACGGTTTGTCTTTACGCAGCAAGCGCAGCGGCACGAACGGCGCCCCTCCTCGCAGCCAGCGCTACTCTTCGAGGACTGTCCGGCCCTCGCCACCATCGACACCTCTTTGCGCAGCGGCGACAGCCCACAGCCGGTCAGAGTGGGCCTTCGCGGCAGCTGTGCCGCTGTGCTGCAAGTCAAGCCAGGGAACGGGGATCTGCACTGGGAGGCAAACCAGTGCCACCAGCTGACTACCCTGAGGTGGCCGGAACTCCGCACCACGGAGGGAGTCCTCACGCTGCGGCTGTACGCGTGTACGACCCTGAGCGAGCTTTTGTTACCGCTGCTAGCGCAAGCCGGGGGCCTGCACGTACAACTGCTCCCTACCGAGCCTTCCACTGGCTATTATTCGCCCCGCGCAGCAGCGCCCGCCGCCCCGCCGTTGCAGGACTTCGCACTGTTCCATGCGCCCGAGCTGGCCGTCGTGGCCGGAAACCTCGACGTGGAACTCCGTAGCTGTCCGGCCCTGTCCAGCTTCGCACTACCAAAGTTGTACAAGGTATACAGAGAGGCCGAGTTCGGGTTCCACGGGTGCGGCACCCTGGCAGAGGCTACCTTGCCTAGATTGGCATCGGTGGGCTACCTGCTGGGCCTGGACTTTTGTGCCTGCCAGAGCCTCACTGCTTTCACTCTGCCCCTGTTACAACGGCTCGCGCACCGGCCGGCCGTGGGCCAGGGCTGGGGACAGGAGCGTGGCCTGAGGCTACATTTCGAGAACTGTACCACCCTGCGTAACTGCACTTTGCCCCTGCTGCGTACCCTCGGGAAGAGGGAGGTTGGCAGCTCTTACCGAGGAGGCCCAGCGGAGGACGACGACGCGCCCGCTTTCGGGGGGTCCCTAAATGTATCCCTCGAGAACTGCCCTGTGTTCGAAAAACTAGACCTGCCGCTGCTCAGCAAAGTACGGGGCGGGGGCTGCGTGCTCAAAGTACAGGGCTCCGACGTTAGGCTGGTAAGCTTGCCCTGGCTGCGCCTAGTGGATCAAGAGCTCTGGCTAGAATTCCAGGGCTGCACGAAGCTACAGGAGTTTACGCTACCGAGGCTGTGGCTGGTGCGGGGGCGAGGCGAGTCTAGGAGGAGCCGCGTCAGCTTCGAACGCTGTCTCGACCTAAAGAAGTTTGCTTTGCCTCTGTTAGCGCAAGTAGGCTGTGAACTGTCGTTGTGCGTCAAGAACTGCCCAGCATTCCGAGAGCTGTCGCTGCCTAAGCTCGAGAAGGTAGCGGGGCCGGTCCAGGTAGAGTTGGAGTGCCCCGAGCTGCGGACCTGTGACTTCTCCGCGCTGGCCCGGGTACGGGGTGCGTTCACTGTGACCGCCAAGCGCTGCGGCCAGCTCGAGGCCCTGCGACTGCCGCTGATAGAGAGGCGGCGGGTGCGGGATGAAGCGGAAGAGGTAAGACTGGGTTCCCGTGCATGCGTGACGGTCGAGGAATGACCCGCGCTGCAGGAGCTCGAGCTCCCCCTGACCGGGTGGCTGAACTACACGGCCTGTACGCTGACGGTGCAGGACTGCCAAAGTCTGCCAGCGCTCGTGTTACCAACGCCCCTGCCCAGCGTGAAGGAGTGGGGGGTGACGATCTCCGCCTGCCCCGCTCTGACCCAGCTCGTGCCGCCCGCCGAGCTACCAGTGTGCCAGGAGCTCACGCTCCGGGTACAAGACTGCCAACTCCTGCCGGCGCTCGTGTTACCAACGGCCCTGCTCAGAGTGGCGGAGTTGGAGCTGACGGTCACCGCCTGCCCCGCTCTGACCTGGCTCGGGCTGCCCGTCGAGCTACCAGTGTGCCAGGAGCTCACGCTCCGGGTACAAGACTGCCAACTTCTGCCAGCGCTCGTGTTACCAACGGCCCTGCGCAGCGCGACGGGGCTGGAGCTGGCGATCACGGGCTGCCCCGCTCTGAAGGAGCTCGGGCTGCCCGTCAAGCTACAAGTGTGCCAGGAGCTCACGCTCCGGGTACAAGACTGCAAACTTCTGCCAGCGCTCGTGTTACCAACGGTCCTGCCCAGCGTGACAAGGCTGGAGCTGGCGATCACGGGCTGCCCCGCTCTGACGGAGCTCGCAGTGCCAGCAGCCATGCTTGGCGTGACGGAGCTGGAGCTGGCGATCACGGGCTGCTCCGCTCTGGCTAAGCTCGTGTTGCCAGCCGGCTTAGCCCAAGTAGAGAAGTTGACGATGTCCATAAGAGACTGTGCTGCTCTGACTGAGCTCGTGCTGCCCGCCGACCTAGCCCAAGTGAAGAGGTTGACGCTGTCCATAGGAGACTGCGCTGTCCTGACAGAGCTGGTGCTGCCCGCTCGCTTAGGCCAATGCCAAGGATTTCAGCTGACGTTGGCTAGCTGCCCGGTACTAGACACACTAACCGTTCCGGCAGGGCGGGTCCCGAATGCTCACATCAAGATCGGAGGCTGCCCGCGGCTAGTGAGCCAAGATAGTAGGCTGTTCAGCCTGCAACAACTGCGGGAGATATGCTCTCAGCAGCAGGGCGTGCTCCTCCACCTGCCGAAACGGCAGAAGACGGGCCCCTAGGCGCAAGGCCCGCCAGCAGGCCCGGACCTGCCGGGTAGGCCCGGGGAAGGGGGAGAGCTACCGTCAGGCAGGGCTTGGCGGCTGAGGAGCCCCGCGTCCTTCCTCTCCGCGGGCTCTCCCCCCCCCTGCCAGCAGCTCTGAGCGAGTCAGGCAGAACCACGGGCTGTCACAGCTTGGGCTGCGGACTTGGTAGAAAGAAATCGGGGCCACGGGACAGGCCGGTTTCTCCTCCGGGGCCTCGGCCCGCTGGCCTGCGCCGGCCGCGGATCCCGCCCCCCCCCCCCCCCCCCCAGAGAGAGAGAGAGAGAGAGAGAGAGAGAGAGAGAGAAAGAGCCCAAGGCTGCCGCAGTTTGATTGTTGGCCTAGTTAAAAAACTTTCTCTTTAGCAACAGGACAGGCCGACACGGGCCTTGGCTCGCTGGAATCTGCTACGCAAAGGCCGGTGGGCGACGGGGAACGAGTTTTTTCTGCGGAACCCTGGTTGGCCAGGCACAAGCGCCGCTCCCCCCCCTCGGCGATCCTCCAAGGGACTGACCGCCGCGCGGTCAGCCCGCTCCCTTGACCCGGGCCGGCCGGGTTCGTGTCCCTCTCCGGGCTGGCACAGAAAAACTAGTAGCGTCCTTTTTTTAATGACTTGTACGGGCCCCGGACCCCCTGTGCGTTCCCCTCACTTCCTACCCCCTATCCCGGCTGTCCCGGGGCTCCCGCGGCCTACGCGATGCGGCGGCGGGACTGCACTAGCCGCCGTTCGAACACCGCGTGCTGCCAGTGTTTGTCCATCAGTGTTTCTTTGCCCTGCACCTCCATGATGCGCTTGCCATGGTCAAAGACGTCTTGCACAATCTGCTGGCAGGCCACTAGAATGCCCTTCATGGCCAAGCCCTGGACGATGCTGACATTGGTCTGCTGGCTCAGGATGCACTGCATGACCCGGCGGTAGAACGTAGCTTTGCACAGAGCCGGCTTCAGGTGGCTCAGCCGGAGTTCCCGCGCAAACTTGCGCCGGAAGATTCTGGCCTGCTTGGCCCGCACCGTGCGCTTGGCGCCGCGCCGGCGCTCCTCTTTTGGACTGTCTTTTTCCGGGGGCGGGGCGGAGCGGCTGCGGGCCCGCTGGGAGTCACGCTGCTTGGTCTTCTTTTTCTTCCGCTTGGTGCTGCTGCCGGCCTTATCATGCTCCTGGCGCGAGCTGGCCTTGCCGCCAGACTCGGACGTGTGTCTTTTCTTGCCGGGGCTGGAGTGCTCCCGGTGTTTCTTCCGCCGTCGCACGCCCTCGGTCTCCCCGGGGCCGACGGTGCGCTTGGTACGTGTCATGCTGTGACGGTGGGCCTTGATTGGCTGTTGGCTGGCGCGTTTGTGGCGCTCCAGCCCCCGCGCCGCCGCCCCAGGCTCGCTCAGCGGCGGCCCCGCCGCGCGCCGGGTAGGGCGGGGGGAGGGGAGGGGGGCTGGGGGCACGCGCGGGGGAGCGGGGGAGGGGGAGGGGTGCTGCGGGCACGCGCGGGGAGAGGGAAGGACGGGAGGACAGGGAGGGGGAGGGGCGCCCCCCTGGGGGGGGAAGGGGGGGTGCTCCCCCTGTGTCCCCCTGGGGGGTGCTCCCTTGGGGGGGGGGGGGGGAGGGGGGGGGGGTGCCCCCCCCCCACAAGAAGTGGCGGCGTGGCATGAACCGCGCGGCAGACGAGGCGGCTAGGCTCGAGGACTTTTTGCGGGCCAAGCTGCCGGGCGCCCGGCGCCGGGGGGTGGAGGGCGTCCAGGCCGACCCGGCCCGGTGCGTGTTCTACGGCCCCGAGCCGCCCGCGGTGCCGGCCGCCGAGGCCGACCGCGCAGTGGAGGTGGTGGAGCACTGCCTGTACGAGAACGCGCTAGCGCACGACGACCTAGAGCGCAAGCGCTATGACCCCGCGCTGCCGGCCGAGGCCCGACAGCACTACATGGAGCAGCTCAGCCGGGACGAGCTGGCGCTGCTAGCCGTGCCCATGGTGGGCCGGCCGTGCTTTATCGAGCACTGGGACAACGCCGACGACTACGACCCCGTCCGCGGCGCGGGTGATTTCCGGCAGAGCTGGGGGTACGTGGCCGCCACGCGCTTCGACCCGGCCACCCACAGCCTGTACATGTACAGCGCGCTGCACCAGAACGTGGAGGGGCTCGCGAGCGCGTACCGCCTGCGGGACCCGGGGGGCCCCAAGGGCGCGAGCATCCAGCACCTGCGGGACTCGCTGAACCACCAGGCGGCCGTGCTGGAGAATTCTTACTGTGCGCAGGGGGCACGCCCCGGGACGTACCTGCTGGGCTGGCGCTTCCTGTGGCCCGAGCGCTGCTACCGCAACCCCGGCCCGACCAACAGCAGCCGCGTCCTGCTGCCCCACCAGGTCGCGGACCTGAGCGCCCTGCCCTACTTCCGGCCCAGGGTGGGCGGGGGGCGGGGGGGCGCGGGGGCGCGGGCCGCTTCCCTCTCCCTTCCCCCGGCGCGGGCCGCCACGCTGGCGCGGGCCAGCCTCCGGCCCCTCCTCTCCCTTCCCGTCGCTTACCCGGCCCCCCGGAACCCCGGGGCGGTGTGGCGCGGGATACCTCGCGCGGCATTTCTGCGTCTGTGGCAACAAACCACACACCTCCGGTTGGGCCGAGCGAGCCACGTACGTGCCATGTACTCCCAGCCAGCAGCACACCATGTACAGGCGCCTACCCTGCTAGGCGTGCGCGCCTCGGCGGCCGAGGTGGCGGCGCCGTCGGCGGCGGCGCCGCCCGCGGCCGACGGACACACCGGCGCGGAGGCGCCCCCGGAGCACCCTAGCGCGGCCGCCCCGACGACGGCGCCGACGACGACGACGGCCGAGGGCGCCGCCGCGGCTCCCCCGGCGCCGGCGGCCGACGAGGCAGCGCCGCGGCCGGCCGCGACGACGACGCCGGCGGCGGGCGTCGTGGTCGGTGAGATCGTGCAGAAGGCCTCGCGCAGCATCCAGAAGATCGCGGACCCCGCCGTGCAGCGCGAGGTGTGCGCGACCATGCAGGAGCTGGTGGACACTTTGTACAAAGAAAACCAGCACCTGCAGGCCCAGAACGAGCACTTCCGGGCCAGCAAGTCGCAGGGGCTGAAGGAGGCCCTGCTGCGCTACCTGGGCGTGTTCAACAGCGCGGCGCAGCAGCGCCACATGAGCGAAGACCTCGATCGTCTGCTCGGCGACGGGTCGCGCGGCCAGGTGTCGGACGAGCTGGCGGACCTGCTGCGGGCGTGCTGCGACCGTGGCTACCTCACGGCCGCGACGGCGGCCGCCGCGTCCGGGCGACGCCTGGCGCCCGGGAACTGGGAGAGCGACTACCGCCTCGTGATCCGCTCCGCCGCCGAGGACGCCGTCCCCGCGGCGCCCCAACCACTCAAGGCCCAGCTGCAGACGGTGCAGGAGCACGCCGCCGCCGTGCTGCGGCTGCCCACCGCCGCGGGCACGCGCGCGGCGGCCGGCACACCCCTGGCGCGCCCCGACGTGCTGGCCCGCAAGGCCGCCCCCGCGCCCCCGACGCCCGTGGCGCGGCCGAGCACCCCCGTACCCGAGGTGTACCAAGCCAGCGAGCCCCTGGACAAGTACTTTGCGCCCGAACCGGCCCCCCAGCAGCAGCAGCAGTGGCTCTCGCTGGGCCGCCTCGAACGCCCCCTCAAGTCCCGCCGGCTGAACTAAACTATAGGCCCTGCTCGGCTGCTCGCCTCCCTCCGGCGAGCCCCGCGCGCGGCCTGGTCCGTGTCTTAAGATCAGTACGTCGTCTTCGCCTGCTTGTTAGGACCGCCACCCGGCGGCCCGTCGGCTCTACAGTTGGCTAGAGTTTTTGGTTTATTAAAAGCCAAACGTTGGACTCGCTACACTAAACTGCTACTCGCAACGGTCGTGCCGTGCGAGCTGCTCTGGCAAGCTTTCTGCCAACCCAGCCGGCCGTTTGGAATTTGCAGCAGACCGCGCGGACTGTGTTGAGCAGTGTGTTGTTCCTTCCGACCTAGGCAGCCCGGGCCCTGACGCCGGTGCCTTGGCCACGGGAGCACTGGGTCTTAGAATCGCGAGGCTTGGGTTGCAGCGGCTGCAGAGCAAAGACCAGGACCAGCTGGCTCTCTCCTGGGCGATTGCGATCCGGCACACTAGACATCCAGCGGTAGCCAGTACTTGTTTAGTCGGACCAAGGCTAGCGCGGCGTGCGTTACGCACTGGCCCTGATTCCGTAGGTGCTGGCACTGCACTAGGAGGGGGAGGAAGAGGGAGCGAGGGGCGGGGGAGAAGGGGGGGAGAGGAAGGGGCAGAAAGAGGCAGGCACTAGGCACAGGACGGGGGGAGCGTGTCCGGCAGGTGCGCGCCAGCGCGCTGCCGAGCGCAAAGTGGGCGCAGAGTACGGTCGGGGGCAGGGCCCAGCTGCTCAGGTCCTGGTCAAAGGAGGCGGCCTGGAAGAAGAGGGCCCGGGCGTCCGTCGCCGCGCCGACCTGCCAGGTAGCCAGCGGCTGGTTAAAGCTGGTCGCTCCGCTAAAGGCGGCGGCTAGGTTTTCGACGCGCCGCACGTCCCAGCTGGCCAGGGGCTGGTTGAAGGCAGTGGCGTCCAGGAAGGCGCCCGACAGGTCCGTCACCCGGTCGGTGCGCCACGCGTCCAGCTGCTGGTTAAAGGCGGAGGCCTGGGCGAAGACGGCGCGCAGCGACGTCACGGCCGGCAGGCGCCACTGGCCGACCACCGGCGAGTTAAAAGAAGTAGCCCCCGCAAAGGAGTGGTCCAGGGACCTCACCTCGCCCAGGCCCAGCGGGGGCTCGGCCGGCAGGCTCGTCAGGCGCCGGCAGCCCCGGAAGTGGCTGCCCCAGGCGGGGTGTAGGCTGACGCCCCCCCAGCTCGTGATGGCGACCAGGGACTCGCGCGTTGCTGTGTCGGCGTCCTGCATGGTCCAGCCGCCCAGGCGCGCCCGCGTCGTGGCGTAGTAGCGGCCGGCGGTGGGGAAAACACGCTCGCAGCCGGTCGGGTAGCGCCCGCACTCGAGGACCTGGCCGTCGCTCCAGGCAATGGACGCTCCGGGGGCCAGGGGGTAGGCCGGGAGGCGCAGCACTTGGCCGGCGGCCACCTCCCACACGGAACGGAACACGGGGGAGGAAGGCTCCTGGCCCGCGGGCGGCCCGGTGGCGGGGGGCTCGGTCGCGCTGGTGGTCGTGGTCGTGGCCGGCACGGGCGGCCCGGTGGCGGGCGGCTCGGTCGCGCTGGCGCTGGTGGTCGTGGCCGGCGCGGGCGGCTCGGTGGCGCTGGTGGACGTGGTCGTGGTCGTGGTCGTGGCCGGCGGCGGCGCCGGAGGCTCGGTGGCGCTGGTGGTCGTGGTCGTCGCCGGCGGCTCGGTGGCGCTGGTGGTCGTGGTCGTGGCCGGCGCGGGCGGCTCGGTGGCGGGAGGCTCGGTGGCGCCGGTCGTCGTGGTCGGCGGCGGCGCCGGAGGCTCGGTGGCGCCGGTCGTCGTGGTCGGCGGCGGCGCCGGAGGCTCGGTGGCGCCGGTCGTCGTGGTCGTCGCCGGCGGCGCCGGAGGCTCGGTCGCGCTGGTAGTCGTGGTCGTCGCCGGAGGCTCGGTCGCGCTGGTCGTCGTGGTCGTCGCCGGAAGCTCGGTCGCGCTGGTCGTCGTGGTCGTGTTCATCGTCTTCGTCGGCGGCGGCGCGGGGGGCTCGGTCGCGCTGGTAGTCGTCGTGGTCGTGGTCGTCGGCGGCGGCGTGGGCGGCTCGGTCGCGCTGGTTGTCGTGGTCGTCGTCGTGGTAGAGGGTGCAGAGCTCAGCGGAGGCGGCCGGGTGGTGGTGGTCGTGGTCGTAGCGGCCCGCCCGGGCGGGACTGCCCGGGTCGCGCCCGGGGGAGAAGAAGAAGCGGCCGTAGGGAAGAAGAGGGCAAAGTCCGCGGGCGAGACTAGGGCGCGCCCTTCCGATACTACCAGTAGGCTCAGCAGGCCGCACAGCCAGCAGCGCGCGGCATGAGGCTTGCGGTGGCGTGGGGCGAGGGGAGGTTGCTCGGGGGTGAGAGAGGGCTGCTTCCGAGTCTGCGGGGGAGGGGGCACGTGTTGCCACCGCGCCGACTCCTGTGCTTCTTTGAACCAGGTACTGCTCCGAACCAGCCAGGGCAGCGGCGAGGGCCCGTGCGGCGAGGGGGGAGGCAAAGGGCGGGAGGGGGGGCGGGCGGGCACGGGGTGCACGAGGGCGGGGAGAGGAAGAAGAACAGCCTACGGGAGGAGGGGGCGGCAGGGGAGTCTCTTCTGCCTCGCTCTCGCGCAGCCCCTTCTCCTCCCCGGGCCCCCCGCGGCCCGGCGGCGTGCGCCTGCCGTTGGGGCGGGAGCCGCGCCGCGCCGTTTGGCGGTCGCCGTCAGCACGGGAGACGGCCGCACGCAGGGTTCGCCGCTAGCACCGCGCGGAAGTGAGGAGTATGTCCCCTGCCCGCGGCGGGCGTGGTAGGAAGGAGACCTGCCCCTCCTGCCTCGGGAGAAGGGGAGTGCGCGCGCCCCCACCCGGCCTTTCTGCTGACCGGCAGGGTGTTTGTCCCCCCTCGCCCCCCGGCCTGCCGCCTAGCGGCGTGCCCGGCAGCTCCGCTTCCTCCGGACCAGCCAGCAGCCGCCAGCGCCCACGCAGGCACCGCCGAGCAGGGCCAGGACGTACCAGGCGGGCGAGAGCGGCGGTCGTCGGCCGCACGGGTCGGCCGGGGCCCGGGCCCAGGACGCCGGCCGGTAGTGCGTGGTGCTGGCATTGTGCAGCAGCGCCTCGCCCACGCGCGCCCAGGCCGCCAGGGCGACGGCGGGCCCCGTCGTCAACGTCGTGCCCGACACGTGCCGGTTGTAGCGCGCGGGCGTGGCCAGCCCCGTGGCCGGACAACTGTCGCTGAGCCAGAGGCCGCGCGTACGCCGCGTATTGAGCCAGGCCAGCGCGGCCAGCGCCCGGCCGCGCAGGTCCCCGCCCGGGTCCCCGCCCGGGTCCGGGCGGGCGCGCACCAGCACCGCTACGGCGTACACGTACACGCTCGCCAGGCTGGTCTCGTCGGGGCTGTGCGGGTCGTTCACGAGGTTGCCAAAGGCGCCCGTCGGGCGCTGGTAGCGGGACAGCGTGACGAGGTCCTGGTGCAGCCACTCGGTCGCCCGGCCGTCGTTGGTGCGCACCACGTAGCGGGCCAGCGCCAGCAGCGCCCAGGCGTGGGCCCTGCCCCATTTCGCGCCGTTGGTGGCGCCCGTGGTGGCACACCGCCCGTGCCACCACAGCCCGTCCGCCGGGTCGACGAACGCCTGCCTGGCCTGGGCCAGCATGGCCCCGGCTTCGTCGGGATAGTCGGCCAGCAGCGGCGCGCCCGCCATGTACACGTCGTCCAGCCACAGCCACCGCCGGCACCTGCGCCCGCGGCTGCGCCCAAAGTTCCGGACCAGGAGGCCCGTCCGGTTCGTGTGCCGGGGCCAGTGCCGCACGCCATGGAGGGCGGCGCAGTACACGTCCTGTGCACCCTCGACGTCACGGAACAGGCTCCCAAACAGGCCTAGCCGGTCTCTGGCGGTCCACAGGAAAGCCACTGGGAAGTGGTGCTTTAGCCACCAACCCGGCTGCCCGGGCGCCAGGGCTTGGGCGCGGAGCAGGCTGGCAACGGCCGGGGCCGCGTCCCACGGCGGGTTCCGTAACGCCTCCAACGCTACGGCCGACTCGTAGTTCCAGCCGTAGTAGCCCGTCCAGCCCGGCACTAGCAGCCGCGCTGGCAAACGCTCGCGTAACAAATCGCCCAGCCAGGCCACCGTGCCGCTGTCACGGAAGTGGGACACGGCCAGCCAAGCGCAAAGCAGCATCTGCCGCCCTAGCCGCACGCAGTTCCGTTCTGCTCTGGTGTCAGGCCAGGGAGAGGGGGGAAAGGCCTGCTTTCTCCCTATGCCACCGCCGCGGGCTGGCTCGCAGACCCGAGGGCGGGAGGGAGCCGGGGGCAAGAAGGGCAGAGTTTTCGCGCCAGCCGTCCACGCGCACGCTCCTGCTCTGCCCTCCTCCCCCCCCCCGCCGCCGGGCAGAGCTCCAGGAACCAGGGGAGGCAGGCGGGGAGAGGAAAGTGGAAGGGGGCAGAGCGGGCCGCCCGGGAACCAACAGGAAAAACGCCAGGGGTTTTATTGTACGGTCCGAGCGCCCCCCTCTCGCTACCCCTCTCCACCTCCCCCCTCTTCTTTGGCCGTCTCTCTTCGCGGACGCGCGCGCGAGCACCCCCCGGGCAGCAGCACAGCCCCATGGACTTGTTGCACGAGGACTCGCGGGCGGGCTTCGAGTACCGCCGGGACGTCGTCACCCGGCTGCTGCTGGCCAACTACGACAATGGTACGCGCCGCCACGACAGCGGCTACTGGGCCGACCTGCTCGTCCTGGCCTGCCACAACCGGACGCTACCCGCCGCCCAGCTGGCGACGTTGGTCGAAGAACTCCGCCGCAGCGTGGTGGTAGATTTCGTGCTAGCCAGCGTCGTCTGCCTCCTGCACTGCCAGCCCGCGCTGAATGCCAGCGTGCTGGCGGACGCCTTGCTGTCCGTGCCGGGCTTGTGGTTTACGCCTGGAGACAATCGCTCGGTCTACTGGTCTGAAAACCACATTCTTCTGTACTTATCGGCGGCCCCGGTGCTGTGCAGGCTGGGCTGGGCGGCGCCCCGCTGTCCCGTCGGCTGGCGGGCACGGACGTTGGCGTACCTGCGCGAAAAGCATGCGGTCGGTTTCTATGAATTTGCTTCCGGGGTGTATTCGCCCTGGACGTTGGTCGGGCTCGTGAACTTGCACGACCTGGCAGACGACGCCGAAGTTCGCGGGCTGGCCGCGCAGTGCGCGCAGGCGCTGGTGCGGCAACTGCGCCAGTACAGCAGCGAGGCGGGCCTGTGGGCCGTGCCGCAGATGCGGTACCAGGGACGGCACGACGCGCTGTCGTGGAATCTCGTGCTGCTGAGCGGGCCGCGGCGCGACCTGTTCGGCTACTTCGCCGGGGTGTGGGACGGCCGCGCGCGCGACTTTAGCTTGTACAAGAGCACGGCGTTCGTGCTGCTGCTCACGGACCTGGACCTGTTCGGCGGCGTGGCGGGCGGCCCGCGCCTGCTAGCCCTGGACGAACGGCTGGCAATTGGCCGACCGGCGGCCGAGCAGCGGCAAGCGTTGGCGGGCTTTGCCGCCGACCTGGGGGGGCTCGATGAGTGGGACCTGACGGCGCTGGGCTGGAGCCTGGGCGCGTACGTGGGGCCCGGGACCAGTGAGCACACTTTCCGGCTGCTGCAGCACTGGCAGCTGTGGGACAACCACCAGTTTGCGTGGGCCAGGTTCTGGCGCCATTGGTCGGCGCACGTGGTCACCAACGACGCGGGCTGGCTGCTGCGGGAAGTGACGGGGTCTTCGCTGCTGCACACACAGGCCGTGCTGTGGCGCTACGGCAACGCATCCCTGGGCTCTTTCCAGCACTACCACCCGGGCTGCCGCGGCTGGCAGCAGCGGCCGCTGTCGGCCGGGCTCGGCCGCACGGAGCTCTGGCTCGCGAGCGGCCGGCTGCGCGGGGGCCACGGGCCCGGGCGCACGCTGGTGACGCACCACGTGTCCGGCTCCGACCACCTGCCCGCCGTCGAGCAGAGCCAGCACGTGGCGCTCGCGGCCTTCCGGCGCAGCGCCGACGTGGCGCTGGCCCGGGGCCTGAGCCACACCGGGGTGCGGCTCGTGGTCGAGACCCTGCCGGCCGGGAGCGGGGGGCTAGTGCGCGGCCAGACGGAGGACGCCACGGGCCGGCGCTGGTTTCTGTTCCACGAGCCCGAGTCCGCCGCGTACGCCGCGGTCCTGACGCCGTGCGGCGAAGAGCTCTGTGCCGGCTCGGGCCGCCGCCGCCGGCAGGTCTGGGCCGTGGCCGTAGGGCACCCGGCCCTGCACGGCAGCTTCGAGAACTTTTCGCAGACGATAGCCCGCAGCCGCGTGGACTGGCACTGGCCCGGGCGGACCCTGGTAGCGCGGGCCCAAGTAGACGACCAGTCGCTCGAACTGCACTGGCGGGCCCACCCGGGCCCGATCTTCCGGACGACCCTCGCCTTGAGTTTCTACCTGGTCTGCCTGGCCGTGGTCTGCGCGCTCATGTGCTGGTGCTGCAGCGTCCTGTACGAGATCCGGTCCTCTACCTTTTCCGCGCTGAGCACCCAGCGGCACCGCTACCACCTGGTCGGGTCCCGCCGGCCCGGGTCCCGCCGGCGCGCCGGCTGTGGGTGTTGCGAGCGAGGCCGCCGGTGCTGCCTCCGCTGTCTGCGTCATCCCACGGCGCGGCGCCTGCGGTTCTGCCTAGTGCTCGTGAAGGTCGCTTGGTTCCTGCTCTTGTTGTTGCCGGTATTTCTGGTGGGCTGCTGGCTGCTGGCCCTGAACCACACGGGCGACAGCGACCCCGGGGCGGCGGCGTGAAGGGCTGCGCCCGGCGCCGGACCGCCCGGTTTTTGTATTTAGTGTGTAGGCCGGGTCCGGTGCTGAGCGGCTAGCTAAGCGGGGGTCGGAGCGCCAAGGGACAGGACAGACAAGAAAAGTTTTCTTTTAATGAGTCAGACTTAAAGCACTGGGGGTCAGCTCGTCCACTCGCCGAAAGAACCGGTGCAGGCGCCGGTTGAGCCTGGCCTCTGCTCTCTGCCAGTACCGGCGCTTGACTCTCTGGATAGTGACTAGGCACTTGTGATCTCTTTCTAGATCCGGTAGGTCTTCCAGCGCTGATTGAGGCAGATCAGCAGCGATGTCCCAGCAGCTCCGCCACGGGTCATGCCGACCGAGGCCTGGCACCACCAGGAAGCGGGGCAGCGATAAATGATCGAGTAGGCGCTCCTGCTGCTCAGGAGCCAGCCTGCTCCATTGGCCCGGCCCGAGCGCTTCGTGGCACAGGGGGGCGACGTACTCCGTGACTAGGCCCACCAGCTCGGCCGGCACACCGAACCGCTCCCGCAACAGGTGCAGGCCGGCGTGTTCCGCGGCTATCAGCCCGGCCACGGTGCGCACCCACGGGTCCTCGGTGCCTTTAGTCATCAGTAGCTGGTCTAGCCAGGAAAACACACAGCCCGGGGCAGGGCACGACTGCCGGTCAGCTAGGTCGACGAGCTCGCCCAGCAGGAAGTGTGCGCTGTCCGGCCGGCGCGCGGCTTCTTCGGTGGGCCGCTCGAACAGGAGCTGGCGTGGGGCGGCGGCCAGCGACGGCAGTGCCAGGCGGCGGCGCTTGCGAGGTTCTTCGCTGGCACCGGCAGACGGTCGTGGCGGCGGGCGCCTGGTAACAGCGTTGTTCGGCAGCATCAGCAGCGGGGCAGGGTTCGAGGGTAGCCCACAGCAGCGGGACAGTGGACAAGAGGTTCGGTAGTCTGCTGGTTCGCTAGGCCACTTGTGGCCTCGGCGGCAGTAGGCAATCTGAGCTGGCAGGAGGGGGCGCACGCGCGCGCCCGGTGGGGGGGGGGGGCAACGCGCGCGCCCCCAGCCGGCACGTGCGCCCCTGGCGCGCGCCGGGGGGGGGGAGGGCGCGCCCCCTCCTCACTGGCACCTGCGCCGGGCCGCGGGGCCACGCGCGCAGTGTACAAGCCGGCGCGCGAGCGGGGGCAGGAGGGGGGCGTGCCGGGCGGTAGGGTGGCCACGGCCGAGAGAGCGCGCGCGCGGGAGAGAGAGAGAGCGAGAGCGAGAGTGTGGGAGGGGGAGGGAGTGCGCGCGCGAGAGTGGCGAGGCCGGGAAGGAGGAGCGGCGGGCCCGGGCCGCCAGAGGAGGAGGCGGTCTGCTGCGCCGGCGGCTAGGGCCCTCACTGCGAGCCGGCTAGCGTGGGCAGGAACTCGCGCCGTTGGTACCAGGGGTCGTCCGCCCACACCTGCAGCTCGCAGCGGCACTCGCCCAGCTCGCGGCAGCGGGCGCACGGCGGCCACACTTCCTCCAGCAGCAGGGCTTCTTCCGCCGTCGGCGAAGCCCAGGGCAGGCCTAGCACGACGGTCTTGTAGCAGCGGAAACAGCAGTGGCACTGCCGGCACGCCCCTACCGCACACAGGCAGACCGTCGCTAACCAGAGCAGCGGCGCCCAGAGCGGCGGCCACGAGGAGGACGGCCGGGGCGGGGGGCGCTGGGCTTCCGTGGGCGGCCCGGGGGGGGCCGCCAGCCCGGGCGCGGGCTGGACGACGCGGCCCCGCCAGGTAGAGTACACCGAGGCCCCCAGGGCGTCGCCGGCCTGCCGCCGGCGGCGGGCGAGGCCAAAGGTGGCTTCCAAGCGCACGACGAGGGTCACGTCGGCCGCGGCCGGCGCCGCGCCCGGCGCAGGCCAGGCCTCCGGGCACACGAGGACGCTGTGCGGGCCCGTCCAGTTGGCCGCGGGGTAGTCGACGGTGGCCGTCGTGGTCCCCAGCGCCAGCGTGTAGCGCAGCAGCGCCAGACTCTGCAGGGGGCGTACCGCTGATCACTGACGAGCGCCAGGAAGCACGGCCACGCCAGGGAGCCGTCGCTCTGGTAGTAGAGCTGCGTGACCTCGGCGGCCCCCGCGGCGGGGCCCGGGGCGGGGCCCAGGGCGTCCAGCCGGGCGGCCTCCTCCGCGCTGCCATTGGCGAGCAGTAGCAGTGACGAGGTGGGGGGAGCCAGCCCCAGCTCCAGCTCGCACCAGTCCTGCGCCGGAAAGACGAAGCGGAGCAGCGCCTGGGACGTCAGGTTCGGGTACAGGCGGTGCTGCGCCGCAAACTCGTACACGAGCTGCACCGCCTCGCCCCCGCTGTCACAACGGTCCGCCCGGCTGCGGGCCCACCAGCGCTGCGTGCACTCCACGGGCCCGCAGTCGGGCGGGCCCCACTCGCCGAGTTCCCCCGGCCCCCAGAACGAACCGGCCGGCGCCTGCCGGGGGGCGAGCAGCCAGCGTCACTCCCCCGCCGTGTGGTTCCCGCCCGGCGCCCCGGCGGCCACCGCCACGCGCGCCGTGGCCAGCAGGTGGCAGGCGCTGGCGGACTGGACTCGCAGGGCCGGGGCGGTCCAGCAGTCGCTGGGCACTCGCACCACGAAGGAGAGGCGCCCCGCCTGCGCCCCGCTCAGCACCGTGAAGGCCGTGCCCGCGGGGTCGAGCCAGGGCTCGGCCAGGCCGGTGGGCGCGGCGGGGCACTCCGGCGGCCGCGCGGGGCAAGGCGTGGGCGAGGCCGAGGCCGAGCACGAAGCCGAGCCCAGGGCCGAGCCCAGGGCCGAAGGCGAGGCCGAAGGCGAGGCCGAAGGCGAGGCCGGAGGCGAGGCTGAGGACGAGGCAGAGGAAGAGGAGGAGGCCGAAGGCGAGAACGAAGACGAGGGCGAGGCCGAAGACGAGGCCGAGGACGAGGCCGAGGACGAGGCAGAGGAAGAGGAGGAGGGTGAGGCCGAAGACGAGGGCGAGGCAGTAGACGAGGCTGAAGACGAAGGCGAGGCCGAAGACGAGGCTGAAGACGACGGCGAGGCCGAAGACGATGCCGAAGACGAAGGCGAGGCCGAAGACGAGGCGGTGGATGAAGCAGAGGCAGTGGACGAGGCTGAAGACGAGGCCGAGGGCGAGGGCGCAGACGAGGCCGAGGACGAGGCCCAGGGTGAGGGCGAGGCAGAGGGCCCGGGCGAGGCCGAAGCCGACGGCCCGGGCGAGGTCGAGGACGAGGGCCCAGGCGAGGCCGAAGCCGACGACCCGGGCGAGGCCGAAGCCGACGGCACGCAGGCTACCGCCGGGGGCCACTCGCCCGCCAGGAAGGGGCCCGGCCCGCCGCCGGCCGCCGCAAAGTACAGCTGCGTGGCCGCGCGGGTGCGGACCTGCAACGCCACGCGGTAGGCCGTCCGCCCGTCCCAGCGGTGGAGCCGGAAGTCGGCGGCGTAGACCCCGTCGCGCTCGCACGCCGCCACGGCCCACCACCACGAGTCCCCGGGCGCTGGCGGCCGCAGCTCGACCCCCGGCCGCGCACTGCTCTCGTTCACGTCCGCCCACGGCAGGTCGAGGCCGAACCAGACGCTGGTCCCCCCGCTAGCGCAGTCCGCCGCCCGCAGCGTGTTGGGCGGCGCCTGCACGACCTGGTTCAGGTACGCCACGAGCCGCACCCGCGTGTCCTCGCAGTCGGGCAGCGCGTCCACCAGGTCCCAGGGGCTGTGGATGGCCAGCAGGCGGGCCAGCCCCCCCACGCTCTGCGCGTGGAACTCCACGTCCACCGAGTTGCTGGTATAGTCCCGCGCGTCGTACGCCTGCCCCCAGGCGGGCTGGGGCTGGCGCCGGTAGGCGGACGACGGGTCCGGCGGCCACTGCTCGTACAGCGGCGTCCCCTCGTACGGGTTCAGGTGGTGCAGGCTGGGCGTCAAGGCCTGCAGCAGGGGCCGGAAGCCCGGGTCCGGCGGCCCCCGGCCGTACCGGAACGCGGGCGGGGCGCCCCCCGCGGACCCACAGCCCGTGCAGCCGACGGGGGTCTCGCCGTCCACGAGCCAGCGGTTGGCCGTGGCGGCGAAGTGCACGGCCGCGGCCGCGATGTGGCTCGTGTCGCTCAGCGAGACGAGCCCGTCGCCGTCCGTGTCGCCCGCGGTGGGGAAGGGCCCCACGGGCGCGGGCCCCGTGTCCGCCAGCGCGCGCCGCCGCCGCAGCGACGGGGCGGCCGCGTACCCGGCCGCCAGCGTAGTGTTGCCGGCCACCACCACGTAGGCCTCGGACGCGCCCAGGGGCGGCAGGCCCGCGGCGGCCGTCCAGTCGTGGACGGCGGAGCCGGCCGCGTCGAGCGCGCGCAGCTGGACCAAGAACCCCGTGAGCGCGTAGCGGCCTGACGCGCCGGGGCGCAGCGGCAGGCGCAGCGTGCACACCTGCACCTCTCCACTCAGCGCGCGCTGCGCCGCCGGGTCCAGGGCCTGCACCTGCCAGAACAGCCAGCGCGCGTAGCCCAGCTCGGAGAAGCGGGGTTCGTAGCTAGGGGCCCGGCCGAGCACGAAGCGCACGTCCAGCCCGTGCGGGTTCTCGGGGCAGAAGGCCGGCAGCGCGTCGCAGGCGCCGCCGACCTCGCCGACCGCCGCCAGCAACAGGTCGACGTCCCACGCGCGGTCGTCCAGGCACAGCGCGACCTGGCAGGACGCGAGCCGCGCGGGGCCGGCGTGGCACGTCACGGGCAGCCACAGCTCCTGCCTGCCGGGCCACCCGACGGAGTCCTGCACCGCGCACGGCACCCCCGCGGCGGCGCCGAAGCCGGCCTCGAACGGGCCGGGCGCCAGGTTGAGCGCCACCGGCGCCGACGCGTTGAGCTCCCGGCTGGCGTTGGCGGGGCACAGCACCGTCACGTACGCCGTGTTGACTTGGTAAGAGTTCAGGCGGGGGCGCAGCGCCCCCGTGGCCGGGTCCACGGCCGCCCGCGTGCCGTCGTCCAGCCCGAAGCGGATCAGCTGCGCGGCCTCGGGGGGGGACAGGTCCGCCAGGGGCCGCAGCCACCAGCCGCCCTCGAAGTGCACCAGGACGCCGTCGGGGTCGGGGCGGGCGCCCGCGCGGGGCACGGTCCAGGGCCCGGCGGCGGCGCCGCCGCCCGGCGCGTACGACACGTTGGCGCCCACGGCGGGCCAGGGCTCCGTCGACACCGCCACCGACACGGGGCACGACTCCAGCCGCCACGCCGGGCCGGGGGGGAAGCGGGCGCGCCACGCGGTCGTGCCGTTCGTGCCGTTCGTGCCGTTCGTGCCGGGCGCGAGACCAGCAGCGATTCGTCGCCGGGGCCGGCCAGCGACGCCTCGGCCGACACGTCGCGGTAGTGGCCGCACGGGTCCACGGCCCACACGAGCGCCGTGGCCCGGGCGCCGGTGGAGTCCAGCAGGCCCCCGGCGGAGGCGGAGGCGGAGGCGGCGGCGGCGCGGAAGCGCAGCTCCCCCTGGGTCCCGCCCGGCGGCCCCCCCACCGGGCCCGGGCGGCCGGGCCCAGCACCGTGACGGCCGCCAGGCGCTCGTCGCTGGCGCCGGGCCCGGCCGCCAGGCGCGCCACTGCCCCTGGCCCGCCGCCGTCCACGGCCACGAGCCACTGGCCCGCGCCGTCGTCGTCGGGGGCCCGCGCCCACCCCCCCGCGCCGAGCGTGAGCGGGCCGGGCCCGCCCGTGGCCGACAGCCGGACCAGCGGGGTCACGTCGTAGCGTCGTCCGCCCCCCGGGCCTAGCTGCGCCGTCGCCACCAGCCGGGCCCAGCCGCCGGGAGGAAGGACCGGGGGCCGGGCCTCGAGTGCCAGCGAGCCCGGGGCGAAGGACCAAGCCGGCCACGTCACGTTGGCGCCCGGGGCCGCGCCGTCGTCGCCCGCCGCGGCGGGCCAGCCCGCGCCGCGGCTGGTGACGGCGCAGCAGCCCCCCTCGTCCACCGCCGCCCGCAGGCCCGGCGCCGCCTCGCAGCGCCGCGCGGCCACCCGGCCGGGCTCGTGGTCGGCCGCGCGGCTGTGGCTGTACACGGGCACCAGGCACAGCCGGGCCCCGGCCGGGCACCCGGCGCCGCAGGGCAGGCCCCGCAGCGCCGGCAGGCCCTCGGGCGCGGCGTAGGCCCCCACCAGGAACGTCGGCCGCAGGACCACGCGCAGCGACGGCTCGCCATTCACCGCGACGGCCGTGTTGGCCCCGAACAGCCGCGGCCCGGCGGCGCCGCGGGACACGAGCGACACGACCAGGCCGTGCAGGACCAGCGCGCCGGCGCCCGCCCGGTACCGGATGGTGGCCAGGGGGGCGTAGCCTGCGGCGCCGGGCGCGGCGGCCGCCAGCGCCACAAAGGACAGCGTCAGCTGCTCGCCGTCGGCCCGCGGCGCGGCGCCGGGCCCGAAGCCGGCGGCCCACTCCACGCCCAGGTACTCGGCGCCCTCGGCCCACCACACGAGCGTCCCCCCCCGCACGTCCGCGTGCGGCGGCTCGCGGGCCAGCACCAGGCGGGCGCGCCACTCGCTGTCCGGGGCGAGCGGCCACCACGGCGCCTCGGCCAGCACGTACGGCCCCGACCCGTCCGCGGCCGGGGCCGGCCGGCAGCCGGCGGGCGGGCACGGCGGGGGCACCAGGCGCACCCGCCACTCCTGCGGCGGCGGCGGCCGGAAGTCGGGGGGCGCGCCGGGCACCTGCAGGGACGCCACCACCGTCCGCTCGGCCGCGCCGGCCCCGAAGGACCCGAAGGCGGCCGGCGGCACGCGCGCGCGGGCGAAGCCGGCGGCCGGGCCCACGGACCACCCCGCGTCCTCCAGTGCCCCGCCGGCCGGCGGGGGCGACGCCCACGCCAGGCGCACCCAGCCCCCGGCCGGCGGCAGGGGCAGGCCGGCCGCGTCCAGCAGGACCCAGGCCACGCGCAGCAGGTCATAGTCGCTCACCCCGTACACCTCGGGTGTCTGCACGTACAGGGCGAAGCCCGCGGGCGGCCGGGGCGGGCGCGCAGCGGCGGCCGCCGCCACCCAGCCCCGGCCCGCGCCCAGCTGCACCACGGAGGGCTCGTCGCCCCAGGCGAGCACGGCGGCCGTGTCCTCCTCACCGGCGGCCGGCGGCGGGGACGCCGGGCAGGCCTCCGGCAGCAGGCCGGGGGCGGCGAGCGGCCAAGGACGGGGCCCCAGCTCGCAGGTTTCCGGCTGGCACACCACGGGCTGAGGGCTGGGCGACGCGGCCGGCCGCCCGGGTGGGCACGGCGCGGCGGGGCAGAGCCTGCCCCGCGCGCGGCAGCGCCCGCGCCGCGGCGCCCAGACGGACGGCCGGGCACTCCAGGGCAGCACCACGGCCAGCACTAACAGCACGCACAAGAGCGGGAGCCACACCCAGCCAGGAAAGTCGGGGCTCGGGGCCAGAGCGCGGGCGGGCCTGCGCCCTGTAGGCACACGACCCTGCATGTGCTCTCTCCAAGCCTAGCCGAGCACCCTAACCCACTCTAAGTTGCTACTTTGCACAGACACCAGGGCCCGGCCGCTGCGCCGGACGCGCGCGGGGCGGGGAGAGGGAAGGGGGGAAGACCCCTGGGAAGAGGGAGGAGTGGCGGGCGGGCCTGTCGGCCGGCCAGCCCCCCCTCCTTCCCTCCGCCCGCGGCACGCCCTGGCCCCTCCCCCTGGCCTACCCCCTGGTCCCCCCCCCCCCCTGGCCCACCCCCCGCCCAACGCGCCCCGGGGAGGGCGTGGCCGGCGCGCGGGGTGGTGCGTGCCCCCGGAGCTGTGTTCAGGACGGGGCCGCCGAACAGAGGAAGCTCCACGCTGGTTCCTCCTGGTGGGCGATGGCGCACCAGGCGGCGGAGGCCCTAGCGCTCGTCGAGCTGTACACCCGGGGGCGTCATACAGCTCCGGCTTAATAGTAGGCCCTGCTCTGCTCGGCACGTCGACCAAGACAGTAAAAGAAAGCCCAGACCTCCGCTCGGCTCCCTGGGCGCACACCAACCCGCCCCTTCTCTGGCCCTTCCGTCTCTAGCTCAGGTTACAGGTGCCGTGCCTCGGCCGGGAGCTTGGGCCGGCCGGGGATCCAACGCCCTCCGAAGCATCCGGTGGTTTTTCTTGTGACGATGACCAAAGACCACAGCGGGCAGTGTCCTAGCCGGGCCCGGAGCAACGCAGGCAGAGTGAGTGACGCCTTCCCGGGGAGGTGCTCGCCTCAGCCTGCGCTCGGCGGAGAGAGACCGCGGCCGGGGCCAGGCCGGCCGGCACGGGCGCACCGGGCGGCGGGGGGGGGGGGGGGGGGGGGAGCTAGCGGCGGGTACGGGCGCGCCGGGCCCCGGCTACAGGTAGCTGGTGATGCGCTGGAGGCCTACCACGGGGGCCACGTCATCCTTGTAGCCCGTGCCCGCCTCCTCCCGCCCGCCGGCCTCCGGCGCCGGGGCCACGTCGCGGGCCGCGACATAGACGGGCGGCAGGGGCCGCCCGACGGGCCGGGCCGCGGCTAGCAGGGCGGCCAGGCACCACCCCTGCAGGCCCGCCGAGGCCAGGCCCCAGGCCACCCGGCCCCGCCCGGCGGTATAGTAAGCACACCACCACAGGGTCCAGCCCGCCCACCAGCAGAGGGTGGCCGCGCGGCCGTGCGCCAGGCGCTGCGAGTAGAGCAACCCGGCCAGCAGGGCCGTCAGTGTCCCCAGCAGGGCGGGGGTGGCGGCGGGGGGGGCTCCGTCTAGCAGGGGCAGGCACAGGACTCCCGTGCCGGCCAGCAGCCAGCCGAGCGCCGCGCCGCCACTGCTCCCCACCGTGAGGCACCCCCAGCCTAGGCAGTCCAGCGCCCATGTCCAGCGGGGTTCGAGCGCCCAGGGCACCCCCGGGCACTCTCGCACCTCCTCCAGCGCCAACGTGCGGACCCAGGCCGAGCCTGTCAGCAGCAACAGGATGGCGCCGCGCCACCCGGCCGGGGGGCCACGGCACAGCAACGCCAGCAAGCTGCCCGCTAGGAGCCCCGCCGCCTGGCTGGGCCAGAAGCTGACGTACATACCACAGGCAGGTCAGAGTGATAGTAAGTAAGACCCCCTCCTCCTCTTCCTCCCCACTCGTGGGCTCCCGCGGTCCGGACGGGAGCAGCAGTGGCGAGGGGGGGGGGGGGGGGAGGGAAGAACAGCGGTCAAAAAAACGAACACGAGAGACGACACGAGCAGGTGGGGAGGGGGAGAGGGAGCAGGTGTCAGGGGGGGGGAGCCACCCGGCGCCGCGCCGGCGCGGGGAGGGAGCGGCGCGGGGGCGTGGCTCAGGGGTCCGCGGGCGAGGCCCTGGCCCCGAACCTGGCCCGGGCGAGCGGGCCGACCAACCCCGCCGCCAGGCGTGCCCAGCCCCCGCAACCAACGCTAGCCAGGGTCTGGACCCCCAAGCAGCAGTCGTCCGAATCCAGTTCCAGGAGGCGCTTGGCACAAAAGAGCAGGACCTCCAGGCTGCCGTGCCGGGCCAGCGCCTCGCTCGCGCTCCGGCACGCCAGGGGCTCCCAGAAGTGCTGGCCCCGCAGCCGGTGGCGGCGCAGCCCCTGGCGGTACAGAAACGCCTGCAACCACCGGCGGCTGACGAGGCGGTGGCTGGCGAGCCGGCTGGACTTCACGTGCCGCCCCAGCAGGTCGAGGTAGGCCTCCCAGCCACAGTCCAGGGCCTCCACGGCGTAGATGGTCCAGAACTCAAACCCGTCCCTCGGCAGCACCTCGTGGAGCAGCACGTCCCAGGCCGCGCAGAAGCGCGGTGTGCCCGCCTGGCCGCGCCACCCGGGCAGGCGCCACAGGGCCTGCGGGAGGCTGCCCGGGCAAGTGCACAAGAAGTACAGCAGCGCCGCGTCGCACGTCTGCTGCCGCGGCGACGGGAGGGTGCAGAGAGTAGAATCGTCCAGGTCCGTGAACACGACGCGCCGCACGGGCGACTCGTCCCCCGCCTGGCCCAGCCGCAGGAGCACGTTGGCGGGCTTCTGGTCGAACGGAAACAGCCCGGCCCCGAGGACCAGGCGCTGCAACAGGCCGGCCACCGGCTGCAGCACGGCGGTGGCAAACGTCTCGGCCCGCGGCGGGCACCCCCACCGCGTGAGATCGCAGTCGAACTCCTCGAGGTGAATCAGCACCAAGCAGTGGCCGGCGGCCACGGTGGCGGGCAGGTCCGCCGGGCAGTCGCAGCCCCTAGCCTCCAACAGCAGCCTGACCGTCCGAGCCACCGGGCCCCCGGCCAAGTCCGGCAGCCTAGACCAAGACAGCGCGGCGTCGCAGGCCAGGACTTGGAGCTGGTACAGGGCGGGGCCGGCCCCCAGACGATGCAGCCGCCGGTACCCCGCTTCCTCTAGGCGCTGGCAGTCGCTGGTCAGCTTCACCGCACAACCCTGGCCCCGCCTGAACACGACTCCGTACGTGCCTTGGCCTAGCACGGGCAGGCCGTGCAGAGCCTGCAGGGCGGCCTGGGTAGCGGCGGGGCCCAGGTACAGTAGCGGGGCCTCGCCGGGGGCCTCGCCGGGGGCCGGCCCGCGGGCCGGCGTAGCGCTCAGTGTGCAGAGCATGGGCGGTGGCCCTGGCACGCGAGGTTTCTGGGGGGAGGGCCGGTAGCCGCCGGGCCCGCGCCGGGCCCGCGCGGGGGGGGCGTCGGGGGTCGCGGGCAGGGGAGGGGGGGAGCGGGGGCGGAGCCACCCACCACGGCCGAGGGGGGGGAGGGGGGGCGTCGGGGGTCGCGGGCGGGGAGGGGGAGCGGGGAGCGGAGCCATCCGCCGCGGCCGGGGTCAGGACGTGGGAAGGGAGCGGGGGAGCCAGGGCAACCGCCCCCGCGGCCGTGGCTCCGCCCCCGCTCCCTCCCCCCCCCCCCCCCCCCCCCCGGCCCCCCCGGCCCCCCACGTGCCCCCCGGGCCCCCGGCGTCGGTGGCCTCGATCAATACCAGGCCGTAAGCTTGATGACGACGGAACGCCCGGCCTCCGAGACCTTTGCGTCGTTGTTGCGCACGTGGAAGTCGCGCGCGGGGGGGTTGGTACACAGGCCCGAGGGATGGTCCACACCACCAGCCGGACGTGTCCCTTTCCCCCCCAAGATGGCACACGAGGTTATCGCAACCGGCCCCCCTCCCCTGGCTGTACCGGACGTGCTTGGACCGGAGGTAGCAGCGGGCTCCCGCTACGAACGCACCCGGCCCCCGGCCGTGCTAAACAGGGCGTTTAAAAACTCCGGGGCTCCTAACTCCGGCTGCCGGGCTACAGTCTGAGGGGCTTGGCCTTTCTTTTTTAATGAAATAGAGAACTTGGTGGCTCAGAGTGTAATCAGAGTGCAATCACGTGGCTACCTTCGAAAGGGTTGCGGGCGGTGGCTACCCAGCCCTTAAACTTGCCCCCCCACTGACTCAGCACGAGTTCTTGGCTAAAGGCAAAGGCCAGCGGCGCCAGCCGAGGGCCTTCATACTCGAGCACGCTAATCCCTTTAGGCTGAAACATCTGCCTGCAGGTCGTGGCGCCCCCGGCCGCTACTTGCCAGGCCGTGAGGTTCTGATCGAAGACGCAGTTGCCCCCGAACACTGCTACATAGTCCCCTGTCGCCAGGGCAGCCGACACGTTCCAGCTGCCCAGCGGCTGGTTAAACACGCACTGGCCCATGGGTTCACAGGCAAAAGCGTAGCCCAAGTACAAGACACTGCTTACGTCCCAGCCGCCGATCGGCTGGTTGAAGGCGTTAAAAGACTTAAGAGCTTCAATCTCTTTATCCATTCCTGCTTTCAACTCTTTCGCGGTTAAACCCTCGTCTACAATTGCCTTAGGTACCTTCAATGTCAGGTCAGTAGCGCAGTGGTGTGATCCTCTACGATACTTTCTGCGGACATTTCGGGATGCTCTAGTTCTCCGACTGGTCTTATTCTATCTATCCTATACTTTCTGATCTCGCTATCTAACATCTTTTCTACTTGACCATCATCAAAGACTACGAAGTGACTGGGCTTAGGCATCTTACGGACTTTAAGTCTTTCTCCTTTCTCGCATGCATATGGTTCTAAGACTTTACCTTCCCTTTTAATGGTTTGCCATTTGTCTCCATATTCTTCCTTTGCCCATTCTACTCCAAAAGCTGTTCCCGGAACACTAACTCTCTCTCCCGTCAAATTAGCTGCTTTAGCTGCTGCCTTCTTTTCTGGAGGTGGTTGTGTAAACTGTGTCCTAACCTTAGCTTCTCGTTTCCCTCTCACTATGTTAGCTGTTGTGATTTTGTCACTTTGCTCCCAAGTGAGGCCCTTTGTGGGCGCGTCTCCCTCTACGTACCTCCTACTAGGGTGGTCTGCTTCGGGGCTTTGCGCCTCTAACGATGTGACGGACGTTAATCCATCACCCTTGTTGGCAGCTAGTTCTACCTTCGACTCTGATGGAAGACCGGAATCTGGACGTTGAAAATCCTTTTCTTCCTGTGTCTCCTCATACCTATCTGACTCCCCCTCATCTTTGTGTTCGGGTTCGTCTAACGACTGGTCTAACGGTTGTTCTAACTGTGTAGTGTCACTACTCTCCCCCTCAGATTCCTCGTCGTCCCATCTGACTTCTCTGGGTGGGTGAGCTTCCTTACCAACTGTATTGTGGTTAAAGCGTACATTCCGTACATTTGTTATGATCTTTCGACCATCCCAAACTCGGTAAAGTTCCTTGAATACATCATACCCAAGCAACATTACGCGTTTTCCCCTATAGTTGCCTTTACCAACTTGCTTTCCTATATACATTACACCTAAACATGCTATAGGCTTAAGTTGTCGGATAGCAGGCTTATAGCCAAGACACTGTTCAAAAGGTGAGATCCCTTTTCTAGGTCCTGTCGTGGCTGGTAGAATGTTGTGCAAGGTTGTGGCTGTGTGTTCCATTTCTGCCCAAAACTGGGGTGGTAGATTAGCCTCATATCGCATGGCTCGGGCCGGTCCTGCTGTGATGTCATTGACCTTCTCAGCTATCGGATTTCCTTCTTTATCACCTGGCGCGCTAGTCTTCCAAATGAATTGTAGAGGTTTCCACCACTCTATAACTTCAGTTGGAACATCGAACTCATTGTCGCAAGTGATCTGTCTGACTTTCTTTCCTGTCTGCCTCTCAAACCATGCTAGTGCTTGCTTCAAACAATCTACAAACTCGTTCTTGTAACGTAAATAATAATCTTTGATGTACCCCGAGTAATCGTCCGTAACGCAAAATTTATAGTGTTTACCGTGGATTGACATGACCACCCATGGTCCGGAAGTATCTACATGTAAAATCTCACTAGGGTAGCTCGCTCTCCTAATCTTATTAACCTTAAAACGTGGGAGCACCTTTGCTTTCCCCATCATACAGGCTTCACAAAATCTAACACTATCCTCACTTCTGTCAATTTCCTTCCCAAGGCCTTGCCTAATGCATAGGTCTTTGGTAATGACTTGTGACCACTACACTGATGAACGACAAATATATCGGCTGGTTTACCTTCCTTACCTTTCTCCGGGTACATAGCGTATAAAACGCTGCCTCTTGTTTCCTCGTTCTCTCCTTGGGGATTCCCGCCCCGCTTACCCCTTGGGGTAGTGACGTTCGTTTATGTTGAGGGGTTTGTCCTGCTCGTCATCCCAACGATAAAGCATGCCTGGTGTAAGTCTCCCCCTCACGATCACGCCACTCTCTTTAATCTTTATGGGGTGCTTTAGGATTAGTAGTTGCCCGTTCTGGTGGATGATAGATCTGTGATGGTTGTGGTCCATGTTTCCAGTGGACACGATGTTGACCGGCACTCTTGTGTCTAACAACATATCTTTCTTTACCAAAACTGGCTTTCCCGATCCGTCTATTCTCGTTAATCGAGCTTGCCCCATGTCTCGCACTACACTCTCTCCATTTCCGGTGATTAGGCTTACGGGTTCGATCTCTCTGACTTGGTGTAAGATATGTGGTGTACAAGCAATATCTCTCGAAGATCCACTGTCTTGTACTATCATCTTGTCTTTTCGTCTTCCCGTCTTCCCTTCGTTCACCATGAGATTGTGTTCTCGTTCCTCTTCATCTTCCTCTTCTTTCTTGCGTGCTTTGTTCTTTCGCTCTTCCTCGTATCTCTCTTCATACATCCCGTCGAGCTCTTTTCGCGCTTCGCAATACGATTTGAAACTTATGGGGATTCCCAGTCTCATCTCTTCAGAGGTTCTGGAGTGATCCAGATTCTCTACGAACTCCTCATCATCCTCTTCAGCTTCCGAGTGTCCGTCTAACTCTCGTCTTTTTCTATCAAACTCTCTTTTTCTCGCTTTCGCCTGTTCTGGACTGAAGAACTTGTATGCATCTCCTGAGTGCAACTTTCTAAGAAGTGCGTTCAATGTCACGCCTCTCGCTTCTACCTCATTCCAAATCTTTGTGAGGTGGGGCATCGACTCCACGATGAAAAGAGCAAACTCGTTATCATGATTCCTGGCTAAGTCGAGTATCCCGTAGTCTATCACTCCTAACAACTCTGAGTAGAACTCGTTTTCTTTGCCATCCGGGTCATAGCATAAACCCTCTTTCACTACTAACTTTTCTGCTCCCTTCGTCAGCGCATATAGCAATCTAGCTATTTCTGTCTTCTCAGGTCTCGGATGTCCTTCACTGTGTCTGAACTCACACTGCCACTTAGCTCTCTCCTTAGTTTTTGCGCTCTGTGGCTCTCGCAGCTCTCTTCTCTATCACTGTCTCTCTTGTGATTTGTGGTGTTCCTGCTGCGTGCTTAAGAAATACTTCGTTTACAGCCCAAAACACATCTGTCAGTAGACTGTCTGCCTGGACTACTCTTTCTCCCTCTTTCTTTGTCATCATTACGACATCTCCCGTATCATCGTCTAAGACACACAAGCTATTCAGCTGCTCACTTATTCTCTTGAAGTCTTCACAACCTATCACCTTTCCGTGTTCTGGCACTCTAATGTTGCCCTTTCTCACAGGTGTCTCATGTGTGTGTGTCACTGATCTGGTCTGTCTGAGACTCTACCTATCTCCTATCCTATCCAAAACAGACGGACCTGTTGACAGTAGCGATGGTGGCCAAGACTTGCTTTCTCTTGTCCCGCCTTCCTGCTCAACAGTCGTTCGCAAAGCAGTCCTCTTTTCAGCGCCAGTCCCGCCGGCCCGTGCCTGTTTCCCTGGCATCATATCATCTTTCCGTGAATCTATGCTATCTCCCTTGTTACCGGGTTTTTCGACACTTTCCTTGTCTTTTTCTCCGATGTTTGCGGGTTTTAGCGATTCCTTCTTCACGGGTTTTGCCGAGTCTTTTCGCCAGATTTGCTGTGCACTCGCCCCCTTTCCCTCCCTCTCTCTCATCATGCTTATCATCTCTCTCTCTCTCTGATGGATAATCATTAGAAGGGCGTGGGCGATCTGAAGGGTCCTGTGCTAAATCAATAGCTGGGAAAAATGGATCTTGGCGTGCATGGTAACCGCAGCAATCAGCATACACCAATCTTTTTGCCGCATCTCCAGCTTTCCCCCAACTCCTCCCCTGTCCAAGCTTTACTCCACACCTCTCTCCTTTCCAGTTCTTTCCATAACATCGAGTGGTTTTTGGGCCTGTCGTGTTATTCTTAGGAGTGGTTGTAGTGTGTTGTGGTGTTTCGTCGTTTGTGTGTCTCGAGTTCTGAGGGGGTGCTGGTGTCTGTTTCTCTTTGGGTTTCCGTTTCTCTTGCACATTGGTTTGAGAGGGTTTTGGTAGCAATGGTGAGGGTTGCACTTTTCGTGCGCTCTGTGGGGTTGCGAGGGCAGGAGTCGTTGTTGTTGAGGTGTTGGGGTGTTGAGCACTAGTGAGAGTGCGTTGTGGAGGGTTGTGGGGTCTGTCTCGGAAGGTGTTGCGAGCCGGTGGAGCACTCGACAGTTCCCCCCCCACCACGGGCTCTTGTGGGTTTTTCTGACGATGTGTTAACACTTTGCTCCTGTTTGGTTTCACTTTGTTCCTCGCCCTCTTGCTCTGCGTCTTGAGCAATAATGCGTGCCCCACTCTCTATGTTTCCTTCCATAGCTTCCTCTCCTCCTTCCATAATGACTAGCTCATACTCTTCTTTTTCTGAGCTATCACCCCCTTCAGACTCTTCACCTCTTTCCTCCTCACTCTCCTCACCTACTTCACCTCTCATGAGAGTAACACCCTTGGCTCCTTTCTTTCGAAATTTTCCACTCTTGTTCTTTTGTTTTCCTTTCGAGGAGTTGGAGTGAGTATCCCTTGAACTAGTTTGTTTGGGGTTTTTCTTGAGCTTGGGGCAAAAACGCTTGGTGTGTCCTGTTTGATAACAGTTGTAGCATGTTGCCGTGAGCCACCATTCCTGCTCTGACTCATCACTACCTTTCTTATTGCCCTTGCCCTTCCCATGTTTGGTCCATTTGGAGTTCTTCTCTCTCTTTTCTCCTTTCTCTCCTCGCTCCTCCTCTCTTAGCAGTAGGTTGGTTCCTTGACCTTCTCTTCTCCCATCTTTCTCTTTCTTCCGTTATTTTCTCGCTCTTTGTCTCTTCGCCTCCCACAGCACGTAAATTTCCTTTGCCGACTCTATGATTTCGTCATGTGTTGGTCTGTGTGCTGCCGCTAGTCTATAGTAATCGTTGAAGAATGTTATTCCGTATGCCTCATGCTCAGCTAGCTTCTCTAATAATCCGTTCACTAACTCATCTGCCCCAAAATCACCACCTCGCAAGGCTTCCAGCCAAAGCTTCTGGTTCTGATGTTGGGTTAGATATTCTTCCATATGTTCTGTCGGTCTTGGTCTCTGATCTTTCGACGCTTTTTCCTCTACATACCTAGCCGCACCGCTTAGATTACAGTATTTCTCTTTCACGATGCCGACTTTCTCAAACGGGCATGTCGCCTTTTTGCTTCTAAGGAAAGCAACTACCTTCGCTTCTGATAATGCAGTGGTACGAGAAGTTGGAACATTCTACATCTGTGTCTACTAGGTATTGTTGTTCTTCTCTATACCTCTTCTTTCTCAACAGGTAGACGTCTTTGTTGGTTCTTGTCATCGCTCTCTTTCTTCTCTTCTTGGCTTTCTCTGCCCAAGCTTTCTTCTCTTCATTCGACAGATCTTTCCAGTTGTCTGGTTTAGGCATCACTACCTCTTTCTCGTCTTGTTGTTGACTAGTTCTCTGTCGTGTTTGTTTCTGCTGTGGTTGCTGTCTCTCTTCTTCATCTTCTGATTCCTCTGGTGTGTCCACCTCGTGTGGTTCTCGCGGTTCGTCCATTTCCTCTGCCTTTCTCATCCGATCTCTGTCAAAGCCGTATCTGTTCCTTGCGGCCTTATAGTCTTTAAAAGCATCATGGAACATATCGCCGAGAGTTGTGTTAATACCGTAGGCATATTCTTCTATCTGATAATAACAACTCTGCAGATCCTTTTTGTTTCCGCTAAACACCGGAGTATGTGACAGCAACTGTCTCGTGCCATACGCATTGTGCCGAAATTCGTTTCCCCAGCGGCTCATAACAGTTGATTAGGTAAATACCCGGTAACTCACGTACCTTAATACCTTGGATGCAGGTTTGCTGAGAGACTTCGTTGGAAGCCACGATGCCAATCGACACTTTAATTACGCACGTAGAAAGCAGAATTGACGATACTACATATGTAGGGTTCTACTAGTCGGTAGAATGATGCAGCGAGTAAACTCATTCGATATTCAAGATTTTGAGGTGCTGTCTGCGCAGAATTCAATGTTTTTAGTGGGAATGGTCCGTCCCGTATTAAGGTTTTCAGTTCATATAAGCTATTGCTGTCATCTGGGTGTATGTTCTGAATTTCGACAAACTAGTTTTCGACCTATGTTTTCCTAGTTTTTGTTTTATACCGTACATCTCTGCAAAAACCCTTTGGCAGGATTGCTCAACATAACATTTGAATTCATTTGAGCGCTTGTGCGTCAAAATGAGTGCAGAGTGCATCATGCACACAACATTTTTCAGTTAAAAACACCATACTTGCTATGTCCTGAAAAGTGAAAATAGAAGTCGATAATAAGGATTTCAAATACGGGAGTGACCAAGTTTTCTGATGAAAACACTTGTGTCATGCTTGCTTTGGCTTGAAACAACGTGATCTGAACAAACACTCGCTGTGTCAAGATGGACCTCCGACAGAAACTAGTGTGAACGGCCCGTGAATTTCTGTTGGAAATATTTGACAAGATCATGCCAATTCCCGGAGAGGAAACCAGAAAAATTTCCAAAAAATATTTGAAACAAACAGGCCTATCGACATACGTAGCCTTTGAAGTGAAGGCCGCACTAATTTTTTTTATTTGACTGTTTTTGCGGGGTCGAGATTGGTAAAAGTCGTGTCTCTTGAGAGTTTTGTGTTTTTTTTCTGTGTATTTCTCATGCATACTTTCACGTCCCGTGGTCTTGTAAAGTCGTTCCAAACGTTGTGCCCATGCTGTCTGTAAAATGGTTTGTTGTAAACTTATCTGTAGCATGTGTTGTTCCCTTTTCCCTGAAGCACTTTTTTGCACCTGTCCTGTATCGCTCCTATATGTGTTGTGTGTGCTTTTCTTGGAATGTTATGCGCTGAATCTATTCACAATCACATGGTCTTTGTTTTGCATATGTTCAAATCCTGCTCCTTTCTTTGTAACCCTGCTGTTGGTGACCTGTTCTGGGCTCCAGACACTCAGGCTAAAAAAATCGTAATTGAGATTTTTACAGATTTTCAATTTTTTCTGCACTTTCTGCACAAAATGTTTTTATTAAATAGTGTCTTTGATTTCCTTCCCTTTCTGTACTAGCTAGTACCGGCCTTGTATTTAAAGCAAAACGTGAACAGAGATTGAGAGTTAAGAGTTGAGAGTTGAATAAGTGCCAGTATAAGGTATTGCCAGAGCGATTGCCAAACGATTGCCAAACGAGTAAGTTGCCAGACGAATGCGACAGGGTAATATTGCCAACGATTGCCAACGATTGCCAACGATTGCCAGACGAATGTTAAGAAGGAAAAATTGCCAGCGAAAGTAATGCAAAGTGAGGGTAGGGTGCCAGTGTGTGCCAGAGGACGAAGGGTTCTGAGGTAGAATGTCTGTGGTGGTGAGATGGTAAAGGTTGAAACGGTATAGGTTGCAGTTAATTGCAGTTTCAGGAAAGATAAGTAGGTTAGAATGGTAAGGGAAAGGAGTACAGCCAGAGTGTAAAGTTAAGAGATGATATGGAAAAAAGTGGAAGCCGTCGGAGAAAAAAGGGAAATTATTTGCTAGTGCACCTGGGACGGGAAAAGCGAGAAAAAACGATGTTAGCAGGGGAACGTATTTGAATAAAGTAAATAACGAATAAAAGAAAGGTGCCAGTAGAGAGAGATTAGAAGTTAATTCCAGGGAAACAGTAGAGCAATGGTTACTCACAAAAACAGAGCGATGGTTGTACGGAGACAGCAGAGCAACGGATCCTCACGAATAACGCAGAAACGTTCCTCAGGGACCTAATTCGTTCCTCCGGTATTGTAACCGGGGGCCGGGAGGGCAAATGAGGAAAGATACAAAGTATCAGTAAAGAGGTAGCAGTAGTGCAGAAGGACGAGCCGAATTTTGGTTGCGCAGGAAACAAGGCCTGTACGGATGCAGAGACTGGCACACTCTTTTGGAAAAAGCAACACGAAAGCAGGATGGTATTTCTTCAGGGCACGGTACGGCAGGAGGCACAGGGGGGACATCGGAACATGTAGGAAGGACTGCAGCAGAGGACGTCCGAAGGACTGCAGCAGAGAACATCCGAAGGAAACAACGCAACAGGGAGAAGGAGAAAAGAGAGAGAGAGAGAGAGAGAGAGAGAGAGAGAGAGAGAAAGAAAGAGAGAGAGAAAGAGAGAGAGAGAGAAAGAGAGAGACGAGAGAGACGAAAAAGGCTAAGAAACAGCAGTATGTTTGGTCTTGCCAGGAGATGATAGCAATTATGAGTTGAAGTTTGAGAGTTGGAAGTATAAGCGAGTGCCATGGTGGACGTGCAGACATAATTGAAAAGTAGAAAGTAAAAAGTTAAGGGTTAGAGAGTGCCACGTTTGATGTACGGACATGACGACCCGGGTCGAATGAGCACACGAAGGATGGGCGAGAGGGGCAAGGGGGCTAAACGGGAATCACTCAACTTCCACACACGCAGCCATGGGGAAGGGTCCAACGTGAACAAAGGTGAGGTGACTGCAGTGCCAGGGCAAAAAACAGGAAAGCAGGAAGGCAGGAGTCGCATCATGTACACAGATAACCTAAAGACACCTAAGTAAAAACAGCTGAAACACCTAAGCAGGTAGAGGCAGGTTTCCAAGGTGGCTAGGATGTTATGGTGATCTGATAGGTCATCTCTGCGGTGTTTATGCATCGCAGGCGGTCTACAAAGTTTGCAGACATACAAATCCCGAACACTAAGTAGGGACAAGGACGCGTTTTTAACTTTCTTAAATATAGTTATTTAATAACAGAGGTTTACCGGACCTCGAGTGACCGTGCTCACCCCTTTGCCAAGAAGAAAGAATGATTGAATTGATAGATACGATTGCCAGAGATTGAGAGTTAAGAGTTGAGAGTTGAATAAGTGCCAGTGAAAGGTATTGCCAGAGCGATTGCCAAACGATTGCCAAACGAGTAAGTTACCAGACGAATGCGACAGGGTAATATTGCCAACGATTGCCAACGATTGCCAGACGAATGTTAAGAAGGAAAAATTGCCAGCGAAAGTAATGCAAAGTGAGGGTAGGGTGCCAGTGTGTGCCAGAGTATCAGACTGAGCACTTTAACGACCGGCCAAAACCGCTACAGTTGACATCCTTCTGTTTTTGACTGAATCGTTAGATTCTCCTCTGCACGACGTTTCGACTTCACTAACTAGTTTTCGATTCCGTTCAGAAATGACTTCAAACGATTAATTCAAAGTTTTTCCAGCAATTACCTTTTTCCCCCTTTCTATTACCTTTTCCCCCTATTTCCCGTGAACTCACAGGAGACGGTAAATTTGCGGACAAGGGACTTGAAGGACAAAAAGGATGGACCCACTCGAACCATTTGCCGGCAATTTAACACAAAAATGCAAAAACTTTGAATCCACAACTATTTACGATCACTTGAACTTTATTTTGACTTGAACGCACTTCTTCAAGTACTCTATATGTCTTCAAGCTTGCGCATGCAAACCAACTCACAATTTACGTTCACCTACGCTCGTACGTTGCAACCAAGTCTGCAAACCAGTAGAAACATACGTAAATAAACGAAGTGACCTCTCTGCTATTTACTGGTATTTCACCTGCTCTTATGGAGTCAGGACTGTATGCAGCCATAGAGTTCTTTAATATGAGTTCGTTGTGTAATTACCCCTTAGGGTTGTATCCAAACTCACAATTCGAACTTTCCTTTCAAGTGGAAACTTCACACAAAGAGTTATGTGTGTTCTGTCGACAGATCGATTTGAAAGCACCTCCCACAAGGAAGGTACTACTCAACGAAAGTAGGAGATCAGAGGTAACTCAAACCACATATGTGAGGCAGATCGTTCACCTGTCTCTGCATTTTTGTGTCATATCTCTGCTCTTCTACACTCTATGCAGCCAACCAACACAGTATGCGTCTGGTTTTGTTTGTGTTAGAATCACCCTTCTATCACACAGTGAATTCATCCTTTTCACTGCCATCAACGCACTCTACGTGTACCTACGCTACCTGGCTCACTCCTGGTTACCTACGATGTTCGCCAACTCACGTCACGACGATCCTCTGGCACGCCTTCGGGAACACAAGAGGACATGTCTGGATTCGTTTACCATCCTGGGCGTCTACCATGGTCTCTTGCCTTCTGAGAAGAAGTTTCAGAAAGAAGTTGAAGAAGGAAAGTCAACTCCTCTCACTACGGACCTCTCCTGGACTCAATCTACGCAGTTTAAGGAAGATACCTTCACCACTTACTCTGGCGAATACCGTAATATTCTACTCAAAGCAATAAAAGATAAACAAACAAATTTGTTACATCTACCATTGGTACCGACTCCGGCCCTCAAGCTGATGTGTAACCCCAACGTGACGCCCAATGACATCTATCAGGATTACCTGGGACCCACAGGCTCTGCAGCTCAACAGATAGCTCTCTGGAATCAACTGTGTACTATTATTCCTTTGGAATTATATGTAAACTATTTGCCTGTCTCGATTGCTGCTCCTGGTGTGCCTGGAGTACCTACAGGTCTTGTGCTGCCTCCTGCCAGCACTCTTCCAGTTAGCGCTCCTCTTGCACCGATACCGACTGGTACAGCACCGGCGATACTTACTGGAAGTATTCCACCAGTATCGGCCCCACCAGGTCCACCATCGGCGAGTCCCTCTACCCCGGCAACCCCATCGCCTACTGTGACACCGCCTCCTGGAGCAAGCCCAACAGCAGCATTTACTCCAGTTGCGATGCCATATGGTGCAACTGCACTAACTCCCAGTAGCCGAACACCTTCAGCCACCTCAGCTGATCCGTTTGCCCGCCCAGGAAGCCTGGCTAGTGGTGCTACACTCTTGCCTCAACGTGCATCTCTCCCACCATTGGGATCACCTTTTGCAAGACGTGCACAAACAAATGTAAGTCGTTCTTTATCTTTGACAGATTCAGTGTTTGACGACCCATTCTCAACGATGGACCCCTTCCTTCGAAGTCAACCATCATCCACAAGTTTGGCACCCACAACTTCGGCGGGAGCAACAAGTTTGACACCTTACACGCTGACGCCTGCACGAGCGACGAACAACCTCTCGCTGGGCATGACGCTACAAGGTGGTACCTTGAGGATGCGCCCCATGTTCTCCATTCCGGAAGGAGAACCCTACCAGACAGCGCTCGCTGCTGTGGAAAGTGGAGGCGAGCCCACTACGTCGACAACTTCGGATACAGCTCCGGCGAGCGAGCCCCTGACATCATCGTCAAGCTCATCGTCCAGCTCATCGTCCAGCTCATCGTCAAGCTCATCGTCGAGCTCATCTTCGAGTTCATCGTCTAGCTCATCAACTAGTACGACGACTACAACTTCGACGACCGAGACTTCGACAACACCGTCAGCCACGATCGACACCACATCGCGGACGGCTACTTCATCCTCGTCGGCAACGAGTGGGGAACAGTCCTCAACGTCGTCGGAAAGAAGGTTCTTACGTTCATCCACACCTGCTGGTACACCGACACGCACCCTACACATGATGTCTCGAGTTCGCTCTCTGTTTGTCATGTCTCACCCAACTACCGTACCCACCTCTGACGCTGCAACTCAAGCTCGTGAACTCGCGTTCAACTTACAGTTGAATAGCATGTCCATGCTCTCGACATGCAATCGCATCATAGATACAGTACAAAAGTGGGGAGATAAAACTGCAGTAGCACTCATGGACGCATATTGGGCTCGCTACATTCGTGTCACCGACGAACGCATCCGCGTTTGGAACGTCATCCCCTACATGCTCCTTGAATACTTTCGTGAGTTATTCAAAGGACGTTTGGACAAGGGAGATACGAAGCGACCAGCTCTGCAAGCTCTCAAGCTCCGACGCTTCAAAAGGGAAGGCCTCGCAGCCTACGTCAACAGGTGTATCACTAGCTACGATACAGCCTACACCGCCGGATACATGATCGCCGACTTGAATCAAGTCCGAGACGTATCCCGGATGCTAACCCCTATGGAACGAGATCGATGGACGCGATACGCGGCGGACATACTCGACACGTGTGGTGTTACCTGGCCCCGCAACCTCACCGACCTTCTCCCCTGGACCGACTCCCTTGACCTCCACGTCATGGAGGAGTACTGGCCATGGATGGAAAATGTTACGAAGCCCTCCACGGCCGACAACAACAGGCGATCGCGCGATCGTTCTACGCCTTCTTCTTCCCCACGCGATTCACCCGCCAAGGTTGACTCTTGCCAAAGGAAAAGACAGCGCGCGACGCAGCAGGAGAACAAGGAACCCAACCGCCCTCCACGACAGAAGCGTAAGGCTGAGTCCATGTCAATGGCTCAACCGTCATCCTCACCGGATCGAGGCCGCCCCAACTAGCGGACCAAGATGGACAAAGCGCCCCCGACTACGAAGAAGACAGCGACACGCCCGCCCCTCACTAGTGCGAACGCGATCGCTATCCCTCCGAAGAAATCTTCGATGGTTACGGCGACTACCAAGTCGGCAGCAAGCTCACCGAAGCGCCCGCCCTTCACTGGAGTTCCACCTTCCTACTGCAAGGAGCACAATCAGTTCCTGAAGGACAACCAGACTCCGAAGCACACGTTCGAACAATGCAAACTTCGTCAACAACGCTGTCAAGACGAAGGCAAGCATTACAATTGGAAGCCATCCGCGGCCGCCATGCGTAGCCAGCAGCCCCGGGCTTTCCATATGACAACGCGCTCGAAGTCACGGCGTCTACTTCGCATCTCAACGATCCCGACGGTCGTCTGCGGGAGCATCTATGTACGCAAATCTTTGCGCCCATCCCCAACGAACGAAGTCAGCGGTAAAACCTCATGCGTTTTAGACTCGGCATGTAACTGCAAAGGAGTTGCCCTCCTCGAGTGGGTACTTCACCACGGATTTGAGATTGTGTCACTCCCACCCGTTGACGCACGCTCATCTGTGGGCATCAATGCTGTACTTGCTGAAGGCATAGAGCTATTCGTCTCAGCATCCCCGACGTCTCCGCTCCACGCCATCACCATCTACATTTCAAGCCATCTTCCCGACGGCATGAATGTACTCCTCGCCAACGAAGTAGCAGCTCAACTTAACCTCTCTATCGACGACGCTCAAGCGATCAAGCCCACGGACTACATGCCCCTGAAGCCTGCATCCAAGCAAATCGTCTACGAGACGGAGTTTCACCTCTTCGAGACACCCCTACAGATCGGCGATCTACAACTTGCAACGGTTAGCTACGACTTCCGGCCCGCATCATTAGCGATGGAAACCACCTATCCGTTGGCTAAATTTAAAAAGATCATCGATCGCCGTCCAAGCCTACCACTCCCTTCAGAATCCCACGATATCCTTTCCACGTCGAATGCCCACCTCTACGGCCGTACCGTAAACCTTTTTATGTCATCCCGCAAGAGGCAGCCATGCCGCCCTCGAGTAGGAAGATATAATCCGGTCACCGGACGAGATGAGCTAGTCAGATTCGGTGACGGGTTTTCGGACACAGAGGACGAGAAGGAGCACAAGGAAGAAGAGGACGAAGAGGACGACGAGGAGGATAACGAGGAGGACGACGAGGAAGAGGAAGAGGAAGAGGAAGGCAACACCGGCCCTCCTACACCGTCACAGGCGTCACACATCGCCCACCGCACTCGTGGAGCAGCCTCGAATCAAGAGCAGAAGGGCACGCCTCCTTCCAAACGACAAAGAGTGGACTCATCTTCAAGCCCAGAGGAATCTTCGGCCCCTCAGGCAGCTGCGACCGCTACTCCAACCGCTAGCGGCCTGCATCACCAGTGGGAAGATACACCATCGGCCCAAGCCCAACCGATACCCGGATCGGCAAAATGATGGCTGACCTCGGCTATGAAGAGAGAAGACGAACTGGCACGACAGGTGATTGAGAGTCGAGAAGGAGGCTCACAGACAAGACGTTCATTGAGCTATGCAGCATCAGCATCGGCAGCATCGGCAGCATCAGCATCATCATCTTCGTCTTCATCCTCAAGTGTGGCATCAACACCTGTACCACCCGCCTTGAGTTTGGACCAACAATTTGCGGCCATCCCTTCGACAGCGCCTCTACCGACCATCTCAGAACAGCCCTCGTCATCATCGTCCGCGCCATCACCCGGTACGACGACCCCGACGATCGCAGACTGTAGGCAGGTAAGCCAGCTCGGACGGGACCTCGTCAAGACCCTCAAAGAGCGATCGGAATCACTACCGCCATTGCCGCTACAAGTTGGCACGCACGAAGAGATTCCCGAAATCGCCGATGAAACAGCGGCACCATCGCCTCTAGGACCCACGCGGCCCATCCTCGAACGACGCAACCCGCGACGAAGGATTTCCGTATCACCTTCTATGCAGGACGCGCCCCTTTCACCCGGACCCACCCGCCTGGATAGTCCAAGGGACCTCATAGGATTCGAAGCAAGGCCGACTACGCCAAACACCCGCGCTCAGATTGGAGACCCCACGCAACTCCGTCGAGCTCAACTCCAAACTCCAACTACGATCCATAGCACAGGAGCAGCCCCGCCCATGACGTATCACCCGGTCCGCCCTGTACCAGACATATGGCTACGCCCGACCGGAGGTAAACGTACAAGGGAATATGTCCCTGACATGGACGAGGACCTTTGGATTGTCAAAGAAATATACGCGAATTACTTTCCGACCTTAGGATCCAGCTGTTTTGCCGGTACATATCCTAGATGCCCACATCTTGGTTACTGGATTCCAGAACAACTGCTCACCAGCCAAGGACTATGGCCGGACAACGTTCAAATTCGCAGATCGCACGATTGGGATCACCCCCGCGTGGAACGAGCACTATTGAACACAGCAAACGACTCCCAGGGGACCTATCTTGTTCCGCCACCCGCGAACAACATCCAATGGAAAACGACGAAACGCATGTTCTACCCGTTTATAGATCACTATAACTTCATCGCGTATCCGCTCTTGGCACGAACATTCCTCCCATGGAATGCGGTATCAAACCCGCCCTCAAGTTCGTCATCAAGTTCGTCATCAAATTCGTCTGCAAGTTCATCCTCGATCCCGCCCTCAAGTTCGTCATCAAGTTCATCATCGAGTTCGTTCTCAAGTTCATCTTCGAGTACAACCTCGACTTTGACCTCCAGCCCATCGTCATCATCATCTTCCGCAGCCCTTCCACGCACTCGGACCAGTCATATCTACATACGTACTGACCCGCGCCAGTTGTACGGAAGCACCCGCTGGGGAAATCCTGAAGTCACGTTCGTGGACGCTACATACGGCCTTAGTCGAGACGCACCTACGCGCCTGATGCAACACTACTGGCCGCCGCGCAACACGCCCCACGAGATGGACCCTGATACATTCAACGACATCACGTTGGGGATGCTTCTTCTTGATGAAGGCGACAGAGCGAAAGGCGTTGTCAACACGGAAGCC
This sequence comes from Paulinella micropora, assembly GCA_019918135.1. Lineage (NCBI taxonomy): Eukaryota > Cercozoa > Imbricatea > Euglyphida > Paulinellidae > Paulinella > Paulinella micropora. Next base: position 304,147 of record WBZZ01001064.1, on the reverse strand, counting down.
CTCTGTCTTCTCAGAGTTCCTGATCGACATCGTCTTACTCGAACCGCAAAAACTACGATGACTAAGGAAAAACTAGAAAAGCTCCTCAACCAGCCTATCGGCGCAAAAGTGATGAAGGATTTTCTAGACTCCAGGCAGAAGGCAACAATTTTCCACTTCGGCCCGGTCCACGGACGAAGCCAGGCACAACTTTTGTGCTCGGCCCTCATCGGACGTCACGTGGAGCCCACCGGAGACGTGGATTATTTCGATATCGGCATGCGATATCACGAGACCCATCGCCCATGGGGATACAAAGCATCATCGCACTTGGGACTCCACGAAACATCATCATGGACTTGCTCGCCGAAGGCGAATTGCTTTTCCCGTGGAACTGCATGGAGACTCCGACTACAGGTCAACTCACCATGGCCCCTGGATTTGGTACCTCAACGCATGAACGCCTCTCGTTCAAACTTTCGACGCGAGAACGCTGTTTTGCGCTGCAACACTACTTCCATCGACTCCCATGCATTGATCCCATCTGGCTGAAGATCACCGCATCCGACGCCTACTATAATATCCACGGGTTCCCAGTACGCGAACGCAGCTACCTCTGCACCGTCGACCTCCCACGGAACTACTTCCAAGATAGTTCTTTGACCATATACTACACGCACGCTAGTGATGAACAATTTTTCACCGACATCCTCCAAGACAATTGGTCAGGCATGACGGGTGGAATAACTACCACTACGGGTAAGTGTTCACTGGACAGGAAGAAAGACGCTCACGAACTGGCCGAATACCTGCGACGATGCCCTCAGTGGGCGGACGACCAGCATTCAGGCGTCGCCGATCTCGGACAAAAGCCTACTACCTTCCACTTTATGCGATGCGACAACGTGGCATGGATTTTAGCTCAAATCGCTATATATCTCATTGCCAGCCAAACCGGCAAATGCCATAGCCGCGAGATCCACGTTGTTCATCATCCTACGGGCACCACTCCGTGTAATGGCGATATCATGAATCCGTATTCACGAGAGAAGCGTCTGAAAGGCCACCCCACCGGTGTTCCTTGCGTTCCGCAAGCAGACCAACTTCCACCCCAATCCCCACATCCGGAGATGGGAAGAAGGAAAAGCCCTCACGGCGCTGCCGAAAGACCGTCACACCCCCACAGGACGCTGGATCAACCTGAAGTCACCCGAAACTGCGGATCGCCTCCACCATTTTTATTGCGAAATGAAGATGTCAGCAACGGACCTTCAATTTGAGACCCTCCTGAATCTACCCCTTCAGATCCACACGCTCAGCCCGGTGGAAACACGCGGACATTACCGAATTGGATTTCCCCTCGGTATGTTCATCGATCCTGGATTCGATGTAAGCCCGATCCCGCCCGAACAAACCGGAGCACCGGGATCCAACCAGAACCCGATCAACGTTGACGCAGAACCAGGAGACTTATTCCTTGCGACTCCCACCGCCAGCAGTTCGAGCTCCAGTAGTTCGAGCTCTAGCAGTTCTAGTTCCGCGCCGCACAACTTTGTCGGATCGGCCCCTGCATCGCAATCCACAACTCAGAGTAATGCAGACCTCCAACCTGCATCTACTGCACCTCGAGTCCCCAAGACAAGCTGCAGACCGCAAACGTCACAAGCAAGACAACACGACGACGACGACGAGTCAAAACCGGGTTCGCCCGGCCCGACAACTAGCCCGCCACCTACGGCCGCATCATCGTCATCATCGTCTTCTTCATCGACGACTGCGACAGCACCGACCGCTCCATGAACCTGCGTTCGCGAGCAAGACAACAAGCAACATGGCCTCCGCTCGAACCGGCTCCACCGCCTATCTTCCCAGGTATGTTCCGCCTTGTTGCCATCAACCCAAGCTTACGCACGGACATGCGCATCAAAATTTTGAAACAACTCAACTATTTTGCGCACATGGAATGGATTTGCTGCATTCCTTCTGGCGGACTCAACGCCGCAACAGCATACCTTACGGACAAAATCGACCCGGGATGGCAATACCACCTGTGGCACAAGATCGTCTTCTGGATCAACCTCGGACAACGCACGGGTATCCCCTATCCTCAACGCGAACCAGACTTCAACGCTGGTACCCGACAAGATCTTCCCGACGGCATCTTCGCCTTCCGGGCCTCGCGCAAATCATGCCTTGTACCCCACTTACCATGGTGTATTTGCACAGCAAAGCACTGCGCAGGTCGCAAGCCCTCTGACCGACCTACGAAGCCATCGTTTCAGCTCTCCGCTATCAACCCTAGTCTGCGCACCACTGTCCGACAGGAGCTCCTCTCCGAGCTCAACTACTTCAGCAACTGTAACCTTATCATCCCTTACTCTGTGGACTGCGCTCACTCCAACACATCCACAGCCATCAACGGCGTGCAAAGTGTTGAAGACAAAGATCGCGTCTGGCAGATCCTTGCTGAACTAGTTTACAAAGGGAAACATAGTGTGGATCCTGTTCGGTATTCAATAGATACCATGCCATCTCTCTAAGTCTAAAATTTCAGGCATCCGTACTTGACATATTTGCATTTGCGCCACCACTGCCACACACACCAGTAATTACCACGTTTTCCAAACTATGAACTATGCTTATTAACTAACGTATTTACAGGTTGTATTAATCCCATTACCTGACTTAGTTTATAATAATCTTCCTAAGCTTTGTATTATAATACTAATCTACTTTTATTTCTTTTTTTTCACTTTCTTTTTTCTGCCACCCTGAGCTTCGATCTTTCTCTTTTTATTTAATATCTTCTTTCTTCTTTTTTTTTTCCCTTTTCTCCTTCTTCGTTTCTGTGCTTTTGTTCTTTTGTGCTCTCTTTTCTTCTAGCGGTGTGACATTGTCACATCTGTTGTTTTTTCTGACTTTTATAATATTTTCTATTGCATTTTTTTATTTTTATTTCTCTCTCTCTCCCTCTCTCTCTCTCTCTCTCTCTTTCTTTCTCTCTTTCTCTCTCTCTCTCTATCTCTCTCTCTCTTCAATTTTTTTCTCCCCTTTTCTCAGTCCCCCATTTTCCTTTTTTTTTCTAATTTTTTTTCTCTCTTTTTTACGCTTCATTTTGTTTTCCGTTATTGTATCTCTTTGGATATCACTTCCGTTTTATCTTTTTGAGACCTCTTCCATTCTATCTCTTCTGCTTCCCACTCAGGCTCTACGAGTGGCAAGTATAATATTTTATTAAACCAGTGTTTGCGTAAAAATCCAACAAAAAAGAGGCAGGTGTTTAGTTTGAACAAACTTTAAAACTCGATAGGAAATATTTGATAGTTAATACCTGACTCGAATAACATTTAAATATAATAATTTTCGCTTAACTACTTTCCATGATGCGATGAAAACGCTCAGCATGCGCAGGGTTGGTTTCCGTATGCAACATATAAATACGTGAGTTAAAAAACAGGGACAAACAAAGAGAGAGAGTCAGAAAGCAGACTATGGGAAGAAGTTGTGATAGTAGTAGTAGTAATAGTAGTAGTAGTAGTAGTAGTAGTAGTAGTAGTAGTAGCAGTAGTAGTAGTAGTGTTGACAGTAGTTGTAGAACTAGTGCTGTTGAGCTAACGATTTCATGGATGACCAGAGGTCACCAGTACTTGTATAAGTAACTTTCATTGAATCGAAGGCCTAGGCCTAGTAGTAGTAGTAGTAGTAGTAGTAGTAGTAGTAGTAGTTGTTGTTGTTGTTGGTAGTAGTAGTTAGTAGTTAGTAGTTAGTAGTTAGTAGTAGTAGTAGTAGTAGTAGTAGTAGTAGTAGTAGTAGTAGTAGTAGTAGTAGTAGTGTAGTAGTGTAGTAGTTATAGTAGTAGTAGTAGTAGTAGTAGTAGTAGTAGTAGTAGTAGTAGTAGCAGCAGCAGCAGCAGCAGTAGTAGTAGTAGTAGTAGTAGTAGTAGTAGTAGCAGCAGCAGTAGCAGCAGCAGTAGTAGTAGTGGTAGTAGTAGTAGTAGTAGTAGTAGTAGTAGTAGTAGTAGTAGTAGTAGTAGTAGTAGTAGTAGTAGTAGTAGTAGTAGTAGTAGTAGTAGTAGTAATCTAGGTTAAATATCAGTCGCAGGTAATCGTTCGCCCATGTTCATGGCTAGCGACCCCGGATGACACTGTGCCTTGGCAACATCTCCGACGCCGCCAGTGCCAGGCTGCTCCATGTCTCCTTCACGCGCTTCTAAACTGTCGTCGACACCAGGTACCTCGGAAACGTTCTCATACCTAACTTCCAGTTTCTTTCGCTGATTGGCATACTCCGGCTTGATGAATTTGCAGTAATCGTATCGCCTCCAAGGCTGGGAGAGGCCATTTCCCGCTCGTGAGTATTTTCCTCCGCTTGTGGTACGTTATCACTGATAGCATCAACACATTTGACAAAAATACATCGAAATCGCGTTTGCAGTGGACATGTTGATATGTATGGTCGATGCATCCTGAGATCTTATCAGATCTAAATGTAAATCTTAGAATAACTTAGTATACAATATGGAATTATTTGGTAACAATGCTGTACAGTTCCGATCAGGTCTATTTGAAAAGAAGATTTCTTACTGACAAGAAATTAATTGATCACAGATTAAAAGCTTCCTACCTGGCGTTGCGATGCTTAACATGACCTTACAACCCGATTCATGAGCCCATAGATGAGAGCTAGTGCAGAGAAAGCAAGCAAGATGATCGCCATAGAGCGTGCATTGGAGCCTCCAGTGCTATATGATACCGCCACACCCTCAAACAGAAACAGGGGCATACCATGGTGATTAAGCAAGTTAGCCAATGCACAATTTGCACAGTGTCCGGTTACTTGGATGCAGATCTGGGGAAGGTCTTCCAGCAAATTGGTCACAAGGCCCAGCGACTTGGCCCAGAGCACATCCTTCTTCCGGAGGGGTGCAGAGGTGAAACAACCGGGATTGCAAAGTCGTTAGTAGTTCCGAGTTGAGTGCGCTGAGGGCCAAGGCCAGAGTGGTGACTGCCTGGTTTTCCTTAGTCCAGGCAAGGAATTTTTCATTAGCGATGCGCTGGCTCCGCATGAATGCCAACGTCACCACCACATTCACTAGCAGATGCAAGACAATGAAAACCAGGGTTGGCACTAGCAACCTGTGCAGAGCCGGATCTTCAGCAGCAGTCAGAGAGTTAGCAAAGAATGCATCGCTGAGGAAATCTAGAAAAGTGACGGGGAATAAAGAAAGGATATCGGCCTTTGCCTGCGGAAAACAAGCACGGTTAACAAAGTATCCCAGCAAAGCTAGCGTGGCCATACTCCCAGCTGTGATAAGCAAGTAAGTATCAACGGAAGAATCTTCGGCCGCGAGCTCTAGCGCTGACCCACATGTCAGTGTGTCCTCAAATGTTGTCCCACTACAAACCCGACCAGTTTGGAACTCGTTGATATCAGGGTTGCACGAATAGTTATTTCCTCCATTACCGCATTCAATGCACAACTGCGTGTCTATGAACTCCAGACCTAAGCAGACAGAACCACTCAGACGCCAGCCTCGTGAACACTCGTACAGAGAATCCACTCCACGAGTAGCACACTTGGAGCAGACATGTGTATCTGCGACACCGCTCCCATTACACAGCATACCGCTGTTGTATTCTCTGGCGGCACAGGACGCGCAGTCGGAGCAAGATTGAGTATCGCTGACTGACGTGCCTGTGCATGCCTGGCCTGAGTTATATCGTCCTTGCGCACAGATGTATTGGAAGTTGACGTCGCGGTTGCTGCATAAGGTGCATGTCTGCGAATCTACGGTGCCGGTACCAGGGCAGGCAGTTCCAGCCTTATAATACCCAGCGCCGCACGAATAACTGGCACCGCCATTGCTGCAGTCGCTACAGGTATGTGTATCTGTAGTACCGCTCCCATTGCAGCGCATGCCGCTGTTGTATTGTCCGATGGCACAGGACGCGAAGTCAGAGCAAGATTGAGTATCGCTGACCGACGTGCCTGTGCATGCCTGACCAGACTTATATCGTCCTTGTGTGCAGATGTAAGTCTTGCCACCGTTGCCACACTCTCCGCATGCTTGAGTGTCTTGAATGCCCTGTCCCGAGCAAGGTGTCCCGGTCCGTATATACCCTTGAGGGCAGGTATAGTCCACCCCTCCAAATACACACGGCTGCAAACAAGGCACAGAGAAAATACCATACACATAAAGAGTCCCTCCTTCTGCGGTCGCTTGGGATCTCCCTTCTCTCTCTCTCTCTCTCTCTCTCTCTCTCTCTCTCTCTCTCTCTCTTCTCCATTTTCTTCGTGGTGGACCTTTGTCCACTTCTGACACTCTCTGCCATACATTCACTTAAACATTGTAATATGTACAACACAAAGACTGGTGCAGTGATAATGAAACACCGGTTCACACATAGCTTCTTCTCCTCTTATTCATGTTATTTCAAGGTTTTTTTCTCCTGTCTTTCTTCTTTCCAATAGCCTCCATCACCACGTACTTACTGTGCATTGCTGAGTGTCTTTGTTGCTGCTCCCTTGGCACTCTGAGCCAGCAATGAACGTTCCAGCGGGGCAGCGATACGCAAGATCCACAGCAGTATTACTGCAGGGAGCACAGCCTTGTGTGTCCACATCGTGAGTGCCATTACAGGCGCTCCCATTTCGGTAGTACAGGCGTG